>PITA01004063.1:0-129007 GCA_004023965.1 Spilogale gracilis
TCAATACCGCTTTGAGTACATTCACATTTTTGTGAAAAAGATCTTCAGAATTCTTTCAGCCTGCAAAACTGCAACTCTGTGCCCATGTAGCAATAACTCCAGGCACCTGGCTTCCTTCAGCTCCTGACAGCCACCACTTACAATCTGTCCTTCTCTGACTGGCTTATTTCATGTATATAACGTCCTGGCAGTTCATCCATGCTATAGCATGTGACACAAACTGCTCTTTTTTTAAAGTTGAGTAATATTCCATTTTAAGTACATACCACATTTTGTTTATCTGTTGATGCACTGGTGGGAATTTGTGTTGCCTCCACTCCTTGGCTATTATGAATAGTGTGTAATTCTTTTCATATATTTTCCTCTTTCTCTTTTTAAAAGATTTTATTTATTTATTTGAGAGAGAGAGTGCGAGCACGAGTAAGGGGGAGGGGGAGAGGGAGAAGCAGATTCCCTGCTGAGCAGGGAGCCCGATCTAGGACTGGAGCCCGATCTAGGACTCGATCCCAGGACCCTGGGATCATGACCTGAGTCGAAGGCACACGCCAACCAACTGAGCCACCCAGACATCTCTCCTACTATTTTTAATGGCTGCAAGGAGCTCTTAATTACTTGATACTTATGTTTGAGATGCAGTAGCCATCTTTCCTAATTCCTCTTGTCCATCCTGACGTGCAATTCAAAAACCTGCCCTTTTGTGATGTTCCTGATGTTCTCAACAAGCCCCTGATCTTTGTCGAAAGCAGTAGTCAACAATTTCAAGAGAAGTTTTTATTTTTGTTCTGACACCTTAGCAAGTTAGAGAGAGATGCATATCCAGGGATTTTTTTTCGTTGCCAGGTGGTAGGAGAGATTATATAGTCCAAGTTCAGCTAAGACTTTGCCTGGCAGAGACAAGTTGCACTCAATCACAAAACTATCCCAACCGTCTATGAATAAAAGTAAATGGGAAGCTGTTTCCTTTGTCTGGCTATGCATCACACCTAAAAATGGGATTGAACATAAATACATCTTTAGTTGGGTTATCTTCAGCTGTGCCAAATCAGATTTCCATTTCTTGCGCACCGGGAATTGGAAAAGAATTACTCCAGTTCTGCATATCTTGTATGAAAGCTCACATCAGCTATGTTATTACAGAAACTAGAAATGAAACGTATTGGAAAACGTGATCATTCCAGAAAACTAATTAGAGAAAAACATACTGCAGCTCCTGATAGTGAAATTCCTTCAGGAATCCTTGATGTGCCCTTTAAGGAAAACGAGGCTGGCAATCCCATGCCATGCAGTGACTTAAACACATCTATAGTGTTTTGATGATGCCTTTTATCTGCAAATGAATGAAAAGCCTGCTTACATTTGTCCTGTGACAAAAAAGCTATCCATAAAAAGTCTAATTTTAGATGGGCTTTTTACAGAAATTCTCAACGACTGTTCTGCTGTGTATGAGATCACATTCCAAGAAGATGGTTATCGGTGTCCAGTGAGACAGAAGAAAGAGGCTATGAAAATACCCAGCAATCACATCCAGAAATAAACATTTTAAGTGTCATCATAAGCTTCTTCAGTGACTGTAGCCAAGAAGGCAAGAAGGAGGTAGATGTTGCTGACTGAATACTAGACAGCTCTTCCCAGGATGAGGAAGACCCTCTTGCCAACAGGAAATGCACCTCCATGTCCGAAATGCAAAGCAGCCCCACCAAAGGAGTATCAGTCATCTTTTGGACGGGCGCTCAGTACAACTTTGGTGGCTCCCGCTGTTGTTCACCCTTACTAACCGACTCCTCAGGACCATTCCGCCACAGGCCAACAGAAAATTCCTCATCAGCTCTGCCAGGTCTGGAGTTTCTTCCTCTTATTCCAGTTGATCCCTAGTACTGTCCGCCTATGGTTTTCGGTAGTCTCACCTCACCTGGAACAGCAAGACTACGTCTGTCACCACGACCAGCCCCCGGAAGCAGTCCTCGTGTTAGTTCATCCAGGGGTCATCACCACAGTGGAAGCATCATACCTGACCTTACTTCCTCATCGGATTCAAGGAGGGCTCACCTGACTCTAGGACTCATTCACTGAAGCTACTCCTTCTTGGGTCTCTCTCTGTGGAAGCCGTTTTTTGTTTTTTTTTTAAAACTACTTTGATATTTATTGAAACATCAAATGGATTCTTTTGCTTTCTGAGAGATGAATGCAGATGAATGCACCAAGAACCAAGTGACATTTCTTATTCATGCTTTACTTTGACCACCAAATACATTCAGCCATAACGGTATTTTCTTGAGAGATGGATTTCAATGTCATACGTTACGGGATGGATTCTACAAACCAGTTTAAAACTTTTGTTGTAATAAACGGCAATAAAGTTACGTATATATTCAGGTAAATACTTTTTCCTAATTAAAAAAGAGGCGTAATCAATTATTCTAAAATGAAAGCAACTTTTGTTTAATGTGATGTGAAGGAGAAAATATATACAAAGAACTTGTCAAAAACAAAAAAAATCCCCAAACAACACAAAACACCAAAAACACTCCACAATGGCTTAAGAATGACATATGTGCTATAAAACAGTCATCCCTGAAAAGCTGCTGTCAAGACCAGTATGACCCAAACATTGTTGTCCCCCAGCATGTGCAATCACATACGACAGCATCAAGTATCCTGTCCCCAGCATGTTCAATCACATACGGCAGCATCAAGTATCCTGTCCCCCAGCATGTACAATCACATACGACAGCATCAAGTATCCTGTCCCCCAGCATGTGCAATCACGTATGACAGCATCATATATCCTGTACCCGAGCATGTGCAATCACGTACGACAGCATCATATATCCTGTCCCCCAGCATGTGCAATCACGTACGACAGCATCATATATCCTGTACCTGAGCATGTGCAATCACATACGACAGCATCAAGTATCCTGTCCCCCAGCACGTGCAATCACATACGACAGCATCATGTATCCTGTCCCCAGCACGTGCAATCACATACGACAGCATCAAGTATCCTGTCCCCGAGCACGCGCAATCACATACGACAGCATCAAGTATCCTGTCACCAGCATGTGCAATCACATACGACAGCATCAAGTATCCTGTACCTGAGCATGTGCAATCACCCACGACAGCATCATATATCTTGTCCCCAGCATGTGCAATCACATACGACACAAGTATCCTGTCCCCAAGCAGGTGCAATTACGTAAGACAGCATCATGTATCCTGTCTCCCAGCATGTGCAATCACGTACGACAGCATCATGTATCCTGTACCCTAGCATGTGTGATCACATACGACACAAGTATCCTGTCCCCCAGCATGTGCAATCACGTACGACAGCATCATGTATCCTGTACCCTAGCATGTATGATCACATACTATAGCATCAAGTATCCTGTCCCCAGCATGTGCAATCACGTACGACAGCATCATGTATCCTGTACCCTAGCATGTGCGATCACATACTACAGCATCAAGTATCCTGTCCCCCAGCAGGTGCAATCACATATGACAGCATCAAGTATCCTGTCCCCAGCATGTGCAATCACGTAAGACAGCATCAAGTATCCTATACCCCAGCATGTACAATCACATATGACAGCATCAAGTATCCTGTCCCCAGCATGTGCAATCACATACGACAGCATCAAGTATCTTGTCCCCCAGCAGGTGCAATCACATACTAGAGCATCAAGTATTCTGACCCCCCGCATGTGTAATCACATACAACAGCATCAAGTATCCTCACCCAAACACTGAAGTTACACATGAACCTCTTCTTGTGGGATGCCCTCCTTACATCACTACCTGTACAACCCATTCCTGGTGGGGGAACCAAACATTATTTGGATGGAAATTTAGTGCCAAATCCGCTAGCCCATTTCAGCCGGTGTTTGGGAACCTTTCAACGGGGAATAGTTGTTCCTCTCTTATAGATTATGGTTTCACCCATTTAACTGTGTAAGGAAAAGTTCCTGAATACACTTGCATGCTAGCGTGCATGCATAGGTGTGTACACACCCACACCCACCCACACACCCCTTCTGTTACCCAGGAATGCTGCTTGCTGAGAACCCAGGACGCAAGCATGGCCTTCATAGGATGCACTCTGATGACACGGAGATTATCACATAGCTGGAAATAAACCCAAACTCTGCAGAGGTACGTGAGTTTTCATCAGGTTTCGAGAAAAAGCTGCTATACATTTAGGCTGTAGCTGAGTATTCCTCAAGTCACAATCTTAATTGGCATATTCAGGGAAATTCTGTCAAAGTACAGAAAGATGGGCCTGGCAACGCACCCCCACTGCAGCCAGCATTTCCTGGCCTCTGCTGCCCCTTCCATTTCCTCTCTCACAGACGTGTGGCTGTTCAGCTAGGTAGGTAACAAAGGTGACACCACTCTACTTCAAAATGCTTGGAAAATACTTCTGCTTTGAAGAACACAAAATGTCTGTGAACTACACAGGGAGAGAGGGCCCCTGGGTGACGGCAGTGGTGTGTGTCTTTAGAAGTCACCTCGAGCTGCGAGAGTCTAGAACACAGAAGTAATGGTACTAAACAGGGCAGGCTCTGGTTGTTTAAAATCCACAGGGGTGTGACAAACTGCAAGGCGTGGGATTACCTGACAGCTACTCTAATTCAGGCCTTATAAATAGAAATCAAACTATAAGGAGTGGGGGTGATTAGCTGGGAGCCTTTCTAATCAGGCCTTATAAATAGAAATCAAAAGGAATACCTTCAGAACAGTAAAATGGAAGAAAGAACCAAGACGAAAGCATGGTTGACCTTCTTGCTCTTCTTTCTGATCAGAAGCACCCAAGACGCCTTGTTTACTGTCCGAGGTAGAAGGTACTTAGGCACTTCTTTGCTGCCCAGATTGTGTGCGAGCTGTCGGCCCAACCCTACACACGGCCCAACTTCTGTGCATCCTTTCTGGCACCATCTGGCACATACATAAAAGGCCTCTCCAACTTTTTTATTTTTTAGATTTCATTTTTTTTTCTTTTTAAAGGTTTTATTTATTTATTTGTGAGAGACAGAGAGAATAAGCAAAACTTGACACTAACTGCAAGTATTTACCATGTGCCAGCATCCTTCGAACGGCTTCACGTGTATTAATTTACTTGGTGCTCACCATAACTCATGAGGTTGGGCCTATTCTCATTTCCATTTTATGTTAGGCACCAAGAGGTTAAATATCTGGCTCAAGTTCACCTAGTTAGAGGCAGAGGAAGAGGGAGAAGCAGATACAGGGCTCGATCCCAGGACCCTGGGATCTTGACTTGAGTCGAAGGCAGATGCTTAACAGACTGAGCCACCCAGGTGGCCCAGGCGTCTCCTACTCCTTGATCCCACTTAGGAAGCAGACAAGGAAGCTAGATTTAGTGGGGACTGGTCCAGAACTTGCTTTCTGCGGAAAGGAAATACTCAGACAAGTTGTCAGGGTCAATCTGTCTTTACAGAATCATTTTATATGGACAAAATAGGAATTCAGAGAAAGGCAGAAGGATGCCTCTGCTAGTTATATAACATATGGGAGGATGTTTGTAGCTGGAAAGAGATTAGAATTGACAGACTGGATTATAATTTTTAGGGGAGAGTTGGTCTAAGAATGTCAGAGAAAGAACAAGCCAGGCTTCTACTGAGTGGGCCATACTTATACAGAGTGAGCAAAAAGAGTCTGACTTGCTCATAATGGTGGAAAAATGATCTGCCATGTTACTTGTTGAAATCAGAATAATCCTTAGGAGTGGTGTGAAAGGAAAATGGGAAAGACTGATGCTACGCAGAACCCTTCAGGGTTGCCACAGTGAAGATGAAATCTCTCTGTGCAGAAGTAAGGACACGACGAAGAATGGCCTCTGAGGACAGGCTGAGCTAGGTTGATGTGGTCCTTACATACCTTGCCTGCAACACTGGGGAATGACTTAAGAATATTTTTATCCTTCAATTTCTACTGACTCAGGAGCACATATCTTTGCACTTCTGAGTAAGCTCAGTTCTGGCCATGTGGCCATGGACAAGGCATCCAGCTTGTACCTTGGTTTCTCTACCTCAAAAAACCAGAAGAAAGTGTTTGCTCAGAGACTTCTTTATTTTTATTATTTATTTATTTTTTATTGTTTTAGGATTTTATTTATTTGACAGAGAGAGACAGAGCAAGAGAAGGAATACAAGCATGGGGAGTGAGAGAGAGAGAGAAGCAGGCTTCCCGCCGAGCAGGGAGCCCGATGCGGGGCTCAATCCCAGGACTCTGGGATCATGACCCAAGCTGAAGGAAGACACTTAACAACTGAGCCACCTAGGTGCCTCTCAGAAACTTCTTTAAAAACTCACCATCTTATCATGTGCACAGTTGCATTATCAGCAGCACAGCTGATTGAAGGGACTGAAGACATGTCCGTAGAGGGCAAGATCTGCTTTAAAGAGATGCTAAAAAGCAGGGAAGAGGTAAACAGTGTTGGAAGAGGAGAAAGTTGGTTGGAGGGGTCCCCTTTGAGCACTGCCTTTACAGATGTGCGTATCCAGCAGCTGCAAAGATGTCCAGGAGCTTTCTCATCTATGGAAAAGTGACACTGAGACCAATGTGCATCCAGGTGGATGGTCTTTGCATCCAAGTATGCAAGAGGAAGAAGGATATCAGAAGAAGGCTATTACAGCTCATGCCAGGTATGTCTCATCAGATTAGACGCTAAGGGCCTCATCAGGTTTCCACTTTCCTTCCATGATTCATTCTCTTTGAGGAGAGGTTCTGGGTAGCCAGCAAGATACTGTGATTTGGTTGTTCAGATCCCTTGCCTGAGATGTATGACCAGGGGCCAAATGTATCTTCCTATATTCCTTTAGCCCACAGAGGATTATTAGGAGCCTACCGTCGGTGGGGCTTTTCTAGATACTCCTGATGACACTAACTGCAAGTGTTTACCATGTGCCAGCATCCTTCGAAGGGCTTCACATGTATTACTTTACTTAATGCTCGCCATAACCCATGAGGTTGGGCCTATTCTCATTTCCATTTTATGTTAGGCACCAAGAAGTTAAATATCTGGCTCAAGTTCACCTAGTTAGTAGCCCAAGTGAGGATGTGAACATAGGCAGGCTGGCCCCAGAGCGCATGCTCTCGCCAGTCAGGCACTGGTGACATGACAGGGGAGATCTCTATCTTCATGGAGGAAGAGAAAACAGACAAGGCAATAAGTGATGTTATTTACAGGGCTGATAAATGCCGTAAAGAAAACCAAAGGAGGGTACGGGATAGAGTGACAAAACGAAGGCTTTTTAGACAGAGTGGTCAGGACAGCCCTCTGCGAGAAGGTGAAATCAGAATGGAAGTCTGAGGGAAAAAGGGACTTAAGCAACAGGAAGGTCTGGGGAGAGAGTGTTCCAGGCAGAGGGTACAAAGCTTCCACGATGGGAACAAGCTGGGGGGAGTGTATCAGGGACATCAAGAAGGCATCGGAAAGTGTGAGGGAGACGTGAGCAATGGAAAGCCTTTGAGGACTTCCTATGGATTCAGATTTTATTGCCATCATGCTATGAAGTCTCTGCAGGGTACTGAGCAGGGACATAACCTGCTGTAATTTCCCTTTTAAGAAAAGAACACTCTGGCAGTATGTGGAGAAGAGATCATGGAGGCGTGGGAAATCAGGGAGGCACGTTAGAAGGCTATGAGAGGGGGTGCCTGGGTGGTTTAGTCGTTAAGTGGCTGCCTTTGGCTCAGGTCATGATCCTGGGGTCCTGGGGTCCTGGGATCAAGCCCCATGTTGGGCTTCCCACTCAGCGGGAAGTCTGCTTCTCCCTCTCGCACTCCCCCTGCTTGTGTTCCCTGTCTGGATGTCTCTCTCTGTCAAATACATAAATACAATCTTTAAATAATAGTATAATAATACAGCAAATACCTCAAATTAAAAAAAAAAAAGAAGGCTATGAGAACAGCCACGGTGAAAATAGAGATGCCGCTTGATTTCAGGCTTTTAGGCCAAGGTCAGCCATACCAGCCTGGAGGTAGAGGAGTCGCTACCATCTCATAAGCTAACTACAGTAAGTGCTATACCTGGATTCAGGAAGTCTTAGCAAGAAAGGGAAGTGAGCAGGAACGTTCCAGTTGTTGACCTGTAATTGGCTAACGAGATCTCTGATGGAATGGGAATACTTTAATTTGTCAGAACCTTTTTGAGCAGAGTCTTTAGGAACAAAATAATCGTCTGGGGCTCTCCTGGTGAAGGGTGCTGGGCCGGAAGGTAGGCACACCTGTTCCCCAACCGGCAAGTAAAGTGCACTTGCCAGGCTGTCCTGCAGAGGGCGCCCTAGCCCTCACAGGTCTGGATGCTGCAGGTTTTGAATGTGGATTTCTGGATGTCTGAGGAGAGCCAGGCTAATCGTTGAGTCCCTGAAAGGGCGGTTTTAGCATTTCAAACCGGGAGGTGACACAGATGATTACATAACAGAAGAAATGGCGGCACAGAGTACTTACAGGCACCTCTTCTAAGCAGTTTCTACTCTGCAAGTTGATGCTAAAGGATAACGCCGGTCTGTTTGGGAGATGCTTGCCAACATCTACATCAGAAAGTGCCAAAGCACTGAATCTGAGTCTATGAGAAATAAGGACTCAGGCTGCTTGTTTTTTTCCAAGTCCAGTGCTAAAGCATCCTGTAAAATTCAACCACCGATGCCTGGAAAATGCCATCATCCTAGAGTTTTCAAAACGACAACTCACTTACCTGCCACTATCAAAGTACACGCAAATAACACGGATCGGTTTCTTTTTCTGACTATCCTATTGTCTTTTCATGGCCTTCGTTAAAGATCATTTCCTAGGCTTGTCTGAATGTGGCAAAGTTATTCTGTTGCTGGATAACTGGAGAACTCAAGGAGGGTTATCAGAACCCAAAAAGTCATTCTAGAAGGGATTGTTTTATTACATTGCAAGACTTCTGAATTTGACAAAAAGAGAAAATTACGGTATTTAATATTGCTCCTTTTTTTGAATCATTTAGAGTCAAGCATGAAGAAGGGTTAGGGGAGTATGTATGTATATATATATGCATACAGACGTCACAGAGTATGATATGAGTGGAACTGGTGTCTCCCGATAAAGCTAAACAAGCCCTTTCCAAAAACACTACGCAGAACTAAGGGAAATGGTAAGGGATTTCACTACCACACTTGATAAACAAATTTACTGCAAGTAAGAGAGATGAATAGAAGCAGAAATAGAGCATATGATATGACTGTTGCTAAATCAAAGCAAAATAGTGAAAAGGATGATTTCTGTAGAGGGTAGGAAAACCAACTGAGAGCAGGCCACTTGGCTTCTGACTTTCTAATTAATTTTGCAGAAAGAGGCACACATCACACTATCCAGGAGACCATGCTGCTGCAGGTGTTCCGGTCCAACTCGGGAGGAAGAGAAAAGCCAGCACAAATCAAGGATCTCTGGCTACTTCTACAAGATGAGACAAACATGCCTTCCAGGGTCTGCTATGAGGTCAGTAGCTAAGCAGCTGAGCCTTATGCCAGCTGCACCTGCAGAAACGCCTTCCACGTGGCAACAAAATTCAGGTCCCTCATCAATGATAGTGTCTCCAAGGAAAGGGCAACATCACCTTGAATTATGATTTTAAAAATACTAGGAAAAGTAGAATATATTTATGATCTTTGACATATGTCAATGCATACATGGGTAAATATATCTTACAACAAAGGAACAACACTCTTTTAAAAGTTTCTCATATTTAAAGGTCAACCTTTAGTGAACGATGAGAATGCAGCTCCCCAGAAGGATGCATTCCTGAGATTCTGGAAAGCTGTTATTTTCCTTTATGTTCTCTTTGAGTTCAGTAATATGATAGGGTCATCTTTCTGTGTCTATATAAGTAAGAGGAACAGTTTCATGACCCTGTGGTATAAATCATAAACACCAAAAGCAGTGATGGCCAATTAAAGGGGATATGTCAAAGTTTATAGCTCGAACCATCTTACCTGTCGACGAATTATTCCAAGGTCTCTTTTGGCTTTATTCACTAGGGCTTGAATTTCTACAGGATCCTTTACATCCTTATTTTCTCTGAAGGCATCTCTTATCCTCCTGACAGCATAAGTTCTAAATGAATTCAGGAGAAAAAAGAAAGTGTCAGCAGTCTGAAGATATGCTTTTAAATGAAATCAGAAGCCTTTCCTTATGAATTAACTGTCTGTATTCCCCTGTGGATAATCCACTTAGATCTTTGCTCTTGGGACAGGCCCATCTATTACTATTCTGGGATGACTAAGCAAACAGATTAGGGAAATAAATCTAGCACAAACAATTCACATATAAATGGCAAACTGCTACTTAGATTCCCCGTTCTTCAGTTATTCACGTCTGAGTTCTCTCCATTAACGTGGATAATTGAACCTTTAATGTATAGGAACAAAGCAAGAATTAAAAGAGGGTAAACGATGTGCCACATATTCATGCACCAAGACGGTGATCTATGCCTGACTCGGGTCGGCTCTCCCATCTTGTCCCATCTTTTAGCTGTTCATTCCTCTTCTGGAATATAACATGTAAGGATCCTACTACGGTTGAGTGGAGATTATACCAAAATGCCTTCCTCCATCTCTTTTTTTTTTTTTTTTTTTTAAGATTTATTAGAGAGAGAGAGAGAGAGAGAGCGCATGGGTAGGGGGAGAGCCAGCAGGAGAACCTCTTCAAGCAGATGCCTCCCAAGTGGGGACCCAGAGGTAAGGCTTAATCCCACAACCCATGAGGTTCCCCCAAGCTGAAACCAAGAGTTGGACGCTTGACCAACTGAGCCACCCAGGCACCCCTGCTTTCCTCCATCTTTACATACGCACATATGAACACATACAAATGCCCCTCCCCACCAATATAAATGGCATGCAGCAAAGCACAGCAGTTCAAGAACATGACTTTCAAATAAGACAAGCTTGGCTTTGCTCCAGGCTCCCACTGTTTGTGTGAACTTGGGCAAGATTCTTAACATAAGCCCATGTTTCCTCATCTGTCAAATGGGTACAATACCACTATCTCTCGGGCTGCTGGGAGGATTCAGCTTTTTTTTTAAAAAAGATTTTATTTATTTATATATTTGAGAGAGAATGAAAGCAAGGGAGATCACGGAACTTGGAGAAGGCAAAGCAGGTCTTGTCACTGAGTGGAGAGCCCATGTGGGACTCGAACCCAGGACCCTGGGATCATGACTTGAGCCGAAGGCAGTCGCTTAACTGACTGAGCCACCCAGGTGCCCTGAGGATTCAGCTTTATCACATAACCCAATTAATGAAAATTCTTCTTAATACCTTAATGAATTAGTACTCCTTTCTCTTCACAACGCAGCCTCAACATCATCCTACTTACTCAGGGTCATACTACAGTGTGTGGACAGAACAGAATTGTCTGGATAATCAAGAGTCCTTAACCTGATGTGCCCCCTAGGGAGCCATGGCTTTGCCCCATGCCCTTCTCATGTACGCAAGACTGAAGACAAGAGACGAAGGAGTCCAAGTCAGTCACAGCAAACACCATTTTCTCTAGTCCTTTTATGATCTCAGATGGTTCTTCTTGTAACTTTAAATACCAGCTGAAGAACCCACTGTTAATAACATTTATGCAGAGAGGCAAAGAGACGAGAGAGAAGGGGAATATACTTTCTTTGGGAGTTGGGAGTGTGTGTGGGGAGATGGATACAATTTTCTAGGAAAACTTGTTTTAGAGAAGACTATTTTTGTTTTACATCAATTTTCCTAAAGTAAAAAGAAATTTTAAATTAAAAATCAAAATGGCAGGTCCCTTTGTGTTTAAAAGCAAAAGTAAAATGAAATCTTGTGCTGTTAAGAATCATGACAGAGTAAGGGAGACACTTTTAGAACATGAGCCCCTGGAGAGAGACATTCATCTGAAGCCTTGGTGGGCCAATGGGAATATTTGCAGAGATGCTCCTGGGTGCTCAGGATCAATCTTGGGGCAACCATGACCGGGAATGGAATCCCTAAACTAGCAGACACTATGTAATGACAGCGGCTCTGTCATTATGAAGGCTTGGCAAGGAATTTTACTAGAGATTCCATCAGATATTCTCCTGTATAGCTGCTAATCTAAGAAGATTTTAGACTAGCTAGGAAAGCTAAAAGCAATTTCTGGGCTACTTTCTTGATGGTTGTTAACATAACACAATATCACTGTCCTTCCTCACACCCACACATCCCTCAAAACAGTTTCTTTGTCAGTGGTGATGGGAGCAAAGTGGACACCATAATTTAATTCTAATATTTTGTTCCACATGTAGGCCCAGTTTTGGAAAGGGAATTTACTGCAGGGAGTCATCTGTTGTTTTAGTTCTTTACTCAGGATGCTGCATGGGCTTTTTGGAAAAATGAAATGGTTAATAGAAGTTGTTACTAAGTTCAATTTTCTAGAAGCTAGTGACTAGCCCAGAATAACTAGCAAAAAAAGGAGTATGGCTTGGAACACGAAGTCTGAAGTTCTTCCAAAGTTTAAGGAAATCAGAAAATAACTTACAGCACTCAACGATTTCTATCAGCTGAGCTCAAGGTTCAGCCTTTTACAGTCAGCTGTGTATTCTTGTCTCCCCAGATTTCCAAAGTCCACACCTAAAGGAATAAAGTTCTAGATATTTGAATTAAATGTGTCTAAAGCAATCAAAAGTTGTCCAAATCTGACTGCACCTCTAACTTGCATGATGTGAGGATGACTCTTCTCTTTCTTGGTCCTCCTCCTCCTCCATCATCTAAAACACGCAGTGCTTTCTTTAGCCCCAGAAGTCGGTGCACTGGCTCAGAACAATACAAGTAATTACTACTGCAAGGACAAATTTTTAGTTGTACGGATTATTTTATTACATAGATTTTTAAAATTTGGAAGGGAAGGGTGGAAGGAGAGGGAGGGAGAATCTTCAGCAAGATCCGAGCTCAGAGCAGAGCCTGTCGTGGGGCTCCATCTCACCACCCTGAGATCATGAACTGAGCTGAAATGAAGAGCTGGGTGCTTAACTGACTGAACCACCCAGACGCCCAAGGTGGAGGGATTCTTTCAAATGATCCCAACTTTGTGAAGGTAATCGCCAATCTGCCCGAACCATCGAATTTCACAGGAGAGGGCTAATAACCAATGTTTCAGTTCTGCCCCTCCCTGGTTTTCATTCTTGGTGTTTTTTCCATTACAAGGGAAACCATTTATTCTGGAACACATTGTGGCTATTGCTCTGTTGGTCCCTATCACTGAGCACGGACACTTCAAAGGAAAATGTGCTGAGGCTACACAAGGCCTGCCTCAGGATGGTCCTAGAATGAAGATGCTGTTTGAAATCAGGCAAGAAAATGAACAAATAAAAGGCAACACAACAGCCAAAGTGACCGCATCCACGGAAACAGTAAGGCTCTGCTGTTCACACAGTCACTCTTCCTCCACCCTCCCGAAGCTTTGCAGAGTTTCTCCGTGCTTCTTTGTGCAGATTTCCATTTGGCTTTTCTTCTCTACCCCAGCCTTTGCCCTCTGGTCTCCCATGAGACCTCCGCATGGACACAGGCTCTACGGACTATATCCTTTCACCACGGCAAGGATCCAACTCCTTTATGAGATTCTTCTACCCACTATAATTTCCTAGGTGCAAAGTAAACCACAGACAATAATGAGAACTCTGTAGTGCCCAAGGTCTTGCTTTACTTCTCCCCTTCCAACGCAAGCTCTAATAATCCCAGCACTTGGGGGCTCACATTGGTTGCAGCACCCAAAGGGTGCATCTGGGAGACAAGCTGACATAATACCTGTGTCATCCTTCATCACCACCCCCACACACAACCCGGTTTCTCTGCTTATCCGTCCTGTAAAAAGCATTGGGGCTTTTGCCTTTCTTCCCCAACCCCAAGTCAAATATCTCAAAACCAAAACAACATGAGCCTTATCTTAGCCTCTCCGGGCCAACCCCTTCAATTGCTTGATAGGACATGTGCTCCATCAACTTGCTTTAACTCAAATGGCCTTGCCTCTGAAGACAGTGCTTCCTTTATAGCCACGAGGAGAAACCTGCTTAATTTTGCCATGGCCCCAGATTCCAAGGGACCGAGAGGAGAGTACCACTGCGTTCTGTGATCCTACTGCTCCTTAAGGGTCACTGGTTCACCCTTACACATCTCTGAGGCCACGCTACCTAACAAAACCATGCTGTATGCCGCACGACACGGTCGCCTGCTGACTTCCTGATGTCAAGTCTCAAGATTCATCAAGGCTTAGTATCCAAGCTACACTCAGTACATACACAGGTCACTTAAAAATTTAAACTTAACTTAAAAAATTATCATAATTTTTTAAATAAAAATAAGATCATTTAAAGTCAGTGATTTTGATATTGAGATACATGTCAATGCTTGCCATTTTTTACTGAATTATCTATGTTTGCTTTACTGATGGAGAGTTCCACAGTGAGTTGATGTCTTGTCTCGCTCTCCTGATCTGCTAGCTATTTCTTCCTAGGCTACTCTCGAGCTCATCTTATTCTGCTACCTCATCTGTATTACACCCTCTAGGGCTCCCTACTGGACTTCTTTTCTTTTTTTATTTTTCTTTTTTCAGTGTTCAAAGATCTCCTTTCTTTTAAATACAATCTCCTCCACTAACTGAATCTGTGCCAGGGTTCACTCTCATATATATGCCACTGGCTCCCAAGTCTCTCTAGCCCGTGCCTGCTTTCTGAGTCTCAAATCCACAAAACCCAATTGCCTTTTGGACTTCCTAACACAAGACACCCACTCTACCTCCTACAGCTTCTTGTACTGAACACTTTCAAACTGAAGTCACCATCCTCTTTTCTCCCTGGCCCCAGTGGTCAGATTTTCCTTTGCAAGCAGGTGCATTTTCATATAGCTAACTATCTAAGTCAGACATTTGGGGATTCATCCTAAATTCCCTCCTTTCCCTTAACTCCTTACATTCAGTCAAGCACAATATCTCATTGTTTCAACCTTTTATATCTCTTCTGAATCACCTTCTAATTCTCTAGAACTTCATCCCTCATCTTGGCTCAGGCTATCTCTCACGCTAACGCAGTAGCTTTGGGATTATGGCGTGTGTGATATATAGTAAAATGGATACTAACTACAAGAGAGAGAAAGCTCAAGGACCATTTGAAGGCTATGAGTACCCTGGGTGGATAACAGGGTGAGGGACAGATCAGGAAGCTTCCTTCTTATGAATGTGAGTTCTCACTAGAACATAAGCCCCACACAATAGGGACTTTTCTCTTTCTTGTTTACCACTGGATCTAAAGGGCCTGACTCAGAGACTGTATTCAATAATTAGGAAATAAATAAATAAACGTCTCAAAATATCAGAGGCAATATTAAAAAGATCTTTAGAAAAAAGGCCAATAATCAATAAGAAAAACACAATAAAGAATATGAAGCTGAAAAGGAAACAAAATGAAAAGGGCTGGCAGCACCAAGATCGAAATAACCTCTGCAAGGTACTAGTAACAAAATGTGTGCTGAAAATTCACTGAAGAAGATGTACTGAATGCCTATTACATAAGCACAATACCAGGACTACAGTGGAGAGCAACAGGGTTTTGGACTCAGAACTAGACAGGGAATCTACACGGAGATGGAAGAGGCAGTAGAAGTCATTCAAAGTGAACACAGATGGGCTAAGGAGAGTTTGGGAGAGGTGGGCAATGGAGTAGTTCTGAGCTTGACTGAAGTGGTGTTTTTACAACTCCTACATTTGTCAAAACACTGAAATTGTACACTTAAAACAGACACATTTTATTGTAGCTAAATTATTTCTCAGCAGGATGACTTTTTTTCTGAAACATTTATTTGAGAGAGAGAAAGAGAGAGAGAGCGAGCATGAGGGTGCATATGAGTGAGGGTGGGGGAAGGGAGAGGGAGAAGCAGACTCCCCACTGAGCAGGGAGTGTATGGGGGGAGGCGGGGGGGCGGGGCGGCGCTCCATCCCAGGACCCAGGACCTTGGGATCATGACCTAAGCCAAAGGCAGATGCTTAACAGACTGAGCCACTCATGAGAGAGTGATGCCCCTCTCACTTGGGTGACTTTTAAGGAAAATTGAAAAAAATAGTATAAGAGTTATATTTGCGCACTTTTAAGAAAAGCCAAAAGATACCATCGAAGACTGCATGGCTAGAAAATGATTACGTACATAGCTGAAGTAGAAATTAATGCTGTATTACAGAAACCAAGATGGAGAACAAACTGGAAAATCAAATTTGAAACAGAAAAATTATGTAAGTTGATGACAAATATGTAAGAAAAAATTAAGCTTCAAAACAGGGCAAAGGATTATAACCTATGAATAGCTGGTGTGAACAAACTGAACCTGGATAGGTAATCAGAGTCATAATAGAAGAAAATGTCCCAGGAGTGATTACGAAAAATTGAGAAGACTCACTGAGATTTAACAACCAGAGTACAATGCCAAGAGATTTACTTATAAAACCCTGAACTCCAAGGTTAGAGAAAAAATACTTTAAGAAAGGATAAAGCAAAACCTTTTAGTAGGTATAGAGAATAGAATATAGATAAGTATATCCTCAGACTTCTCAAAACTACAAAGAAAAAGTCATTTGTTGTCTTGAGGGTCCAAAGGGGGAAGAAAAGAATATCTATGACTGATGGCACAAGTACCATGTTCAGGACACTGTGCTAAGTACTGGATATACGTGACCTCATTTAATCCTCACAAAGCACGGCTCAGAGAGATTCAGAACATTCAGGCCAAGACTACATGTCTAGTAAGTGGCAGAGTTGGGTCCTGAACCCAGCTGACTACAGTCTGTGATTTTCATCTCTAAGCTATGCTTCTTCCAGAGGTCGATAAACTCTATGCCAATTTTGATAAACACTTGGTATAAGCCAAGTTGTTAATCGTTTGAAAAGGCATTAAAAAAAAAATTGTCTCTTGCTTCACAAAGCTTAAAAAGATCATCTGGTCTCTCAATGTTGATTCCAGTGTTCCTACAAATAGTTCAAGCACCAAGAATGTCTTCTGAGAAGATGAGAAGATGAGCAGCTGCGGGCACAATGAGGGAAAGAGCTATTGATGTAAGCAGTAACAGTGAGTGAAATAATCGAGATTAATTGTTTTAAAAAGGTGGACAGTGATCAATAAGAAGAGATGTGGAGTTAGGAGGTGGAATTACTACCAGAAAACCTACTTCGGAGGCCAAGGCTTCTTAGTCTTAGGACAGCTGTAAATAAAACCCACTACATACTTCTCTGTTAAAGTCTCCTAATAACTTTCCATTATTTTCAGGGTAAGGGCCAAGTGCATGGGCGGTATACTACTGCTCATCTCTTCCACTGCATCAAGCACCCTCCAGCATGGTCCACCAACAACAATCATATGGGAAGACCTGTAGTGTCCTCAGTCCTGTCTTCTTAAGGCCTGTTGGTCCTCCATACAAGGAATGTTCTCAGCCTGATTTCTTGGCTAACTCCTACCCGTCCTTAAAGACCTAGCCCAGTTAGAAACAAATATGACAAAAGATTAATACTCTTAGCATATAAATAGCACATATAAATCGAGTGGAAAAGACATTAGGCCCACAGTAAATAGATGAGTAAGAGTTCAGAGATAATAATTCACAAGAGAGTACAAAGAGGGACTAAATTTAGAGAGATGAATGGACAGAAATACATGAAAGTTCAGCCTTAGCCATAATCAGAGAAATGCAAATTGAAATAAGGTACCATTTTCTGCCATCAAGTCAGTAGAATTAAAAAACAACAACAACAACAACAAAAGGCCTTTATATTGTGCTGGTATGAGTTATGAACTGTACTTCCTGTGGAGAAAAATAGCATAGTAATATGTAATAAAGGTGATAATTGCTTATCCAGTAATTCTACTTTTAGTAATCCTACAGAAATAACCTGAAATATGCATGAAGATGTATACTGAAAGATGTTCATTACAGAACTATTTGTAAGCATTAAAAGTAAAACAACTCTAAATGTTCAACAATGAAGAAGTGGTTACATAATTTATGAAATTATGCTTTTAAAAACAATGTTTCAAAAAACTTAAAAGTCCCAGGTGCAAAAGTTTAAGGTATAAAAAAAAAATGTCAGGAGAAAGATCATTCTCCCTCCCAGTTCTTCTCTCTAGATGCAATCAGAGTAGTTTTTTATTAGCCTCTCGGAGAGTAGAATCTTGTTAAAACCCCCGTGGTTTTTTTCCACAAATGGCTGTATTCTAAACATATTGTGTACCTTTAATTCTTCAATTAAAATCTATCAGTAAGCATTTCATATCAACACAAATGGAGCTGACACAGGGTTGTGTCATAGTCCACTGTATGCATCAATCAGGATTCATCTGGCCAGGCTTTAATTAATGGAGATTTCTTTATATACAACCCTGCTATTATAAACAATGCTCTAGATAATCAATATCCTTGTTTACTGTAGCATCATGTATGTGTATTTGGGAGATCAATTCTGAAAAATGGAACTTACAGGGCAAAGGACATGTGTATTTATGGCTTAATAAAATATAGTCCAAATTCTGTGTAGAGGTTCTACCAGAAAGGTATTCATGTGACTGTTTTCCTAACACTTTTGCCAAAGCAATGTGTTATTTAAATTTCTGATCTTTGCTCATCTAACAGGTGAAAATAGTATCTCATTTTATTTAAAATTGTTTAGTTGTTGAGATATAACATGTAACATTATATTGGTTTCTGGTGTACAACATGATTTGATACCTGTATACACAGTGAAATGATCACCGCAATAATAAGTCTAGTTAAATCTGTCACCATACCAAGTGAACTTTAAGGACTCTGGGCAACTGTCAAGTATGCTCTATATTACTGACTGTAATCTGCATGCTATACATTACTTTCCCATGACTTATTTATCATAACTGGAAGTTTGTGTCTCTTGACCCTCTTCACCCATTCTGCCTAATCCCCAACCCTTTCCCCTTTGGCAACCACCATTTTGTTTCGCTGTATCTGTGATTATCCGTCATGTTCTGTTTGGTCATTTGGTTTTTTAGATTCCACATGTAAGTAAAATAATATGGTATTTGACTTTCTCCATCTGACTTATTTCCCTTGCCGTAATTCCCTCAAGATTTGCCCATGTTGTCACAAAAGGTAATATTTTATTTTTTTATGGCTGAGTCGCATTCCATACACATACATACACACACACTTTACCCCCCCCCCCATCTTCTTTGTCCATTCCTCCACTGAGGGACAATTAGGTTGTTTTCATACTTTGACTATTATACTGCTGTAATGAACACAGGTGGGTGCATGTATCTCTCTGAATTAGTGTTTTCACTTTCTTCAGATAATATTCCCAGAAGTAAAATTGGTGGATCATATGGCATTTCTATTTTTAATTTTTTCAGGACTCTCCATATTGTTTTCCACAGTGGCTACACCAATTATAGTCCCACTAACAGTGCATGATGATGGTTCCCCTTTGCATCTTCACCAACACTCATTATTTCTTTTCTTTTTGAGAACAGTCATTCTGACAGGTGTGAGGTGATATCTCACTGTGGTTTTGATTTGTATTTCCCCCATGAGTAGTGATGTTGAGCATCTTTTCATGTGTCTGTTGGCCATCTGTATGTCTTCTTTGGAAAAAATGTCTATTAAGATATTCTGCTCATTCTGGGAGAATGAAGTTGACCACTTTTTCACAAATTTAAAGCCATTTATATTTCTGTTTATATTGTTTCCCTTTTTTGAATTGAATGATTTGTCTTTTTGATTCATTTGTAAGATCTCTTATGAGAAGGTGAAATGCTCTCCCCAGTCTGTCATTTGGCGTTGATATCTGTGTATTTTTGCCATATAGAGATGTTTAGTTTTTATGGAGTCAAGTGTATCAATTTTTAGGTTATGGCTTCTGGGTTAATTATCATATGTACAAAACCCTTCTCTACTGTGAGATCACAAGAAAACATTCACCCATGTATTCACCCATTAAGCACCATCTACGGTGCTTAAAAACATTCACTCATATATTCTTGAGGCTCTTCATGGATTAATTTTTGGTTTCACTCTGTCTGGAATTTATTTAGTGGAAGGTGTTAAATATAAATCTAACTTTACCCTCTAAGGTAAGTATTTTAAAATGAAGGATATTACTATATACTCAGAATGACCTCAATTGCAGAATATATAGGCACAGACCAGAAGGAAATACAAGGGCATGTTAACAATAATTGCGTTCGGTTACTGGGGTTTATGCTTTCTAAATTATTACAATAGCCATAATTTCCTTATAATATTTAAGTTCCTAGTGACATCATTAAATCAGTAATATACTTCAAAATGAAGAAGAGTCAGCAATAGAGAAGGCTCAATTTGTGGGAGAAGAGATTGGGTTTTGATCTCTGGTGTGAATGTCCAGGTTGGCAATAAATTTGAAACTCACTGTGAAGAACAGTGAGGCAAGACCAGGGGGTGGAGATGTGATTGTTCAGAAGAAAGCAGTAGGATGGGAAGAGGAACAAGCTCTGGAGACACAGTACATATTTAAGAGCAGGCAGAGGGGATTAGAGGAGAGGCAGCAGAGAGCAGACAAGAAGGCCTATTCTACACATAGACAGTAAGTAAGATTGTCATAAGTCCTACAAAGGATAACACAAAGGCTGAAAAGGGCTCCAATGAAGTTTGTAGTTAGGATGTTATTAGTAACTTTAGCAAGAACATCATCAGCACATATTTATTGACTACGGTGTAGTAAATGTATAGAAGAACCCCCCCCCCAAATTCTCGGAAATATAAATAATATTATTTACATTTTAATAAATAACTCAGCCTAGCAAAATTTCATTACATAGTAAGAGAATATTTTTAGAATAATGAAGAAGATTATGCATAAAACCTTTGGAATGAGGTCAAAGCCATATTTAGATGAAAATTAATGACTTAGAGAGCCTTATTAGTAATAAAATAAGAGTTTAATTAACAATATTTCTTAATATTTTTTAAAAAATTTATTTTTATGAGAGAGAGAGAGAGGCATACCTGTGTGAGCATGCAAAGGGAGGGGCAGAGGAAGAGGGAGAGAGAATCGCAAGCAGACTCTGCACTGAGCCTGACACAGGGCTCGATCTCTCAACTGTGACTGAGATCATGACTTGAGCCAAAATCAAGAATTAGATGTTTAACTGACGAGCCACCCAGGTACCCCTTTCTGAAAATTTTGGAAGACAAAACAGCATCCCATGAGAAAATAAGAAGAAACAAGGTATTTTAAAAATGTGTCAAACAAACTAAAAATGAAAAAAAAAAACAGTGGAAGTAGCTAAGACAACAGGGTTTATTCTTTTACGTTATGGTTTCTGGAATATACATATAGTAGAAAAAAAGTTGTGAGGAAAAAAGAGAGTAAGGAAGATTGGAAGTTGAGAAGAGGGGTTTAAAAGAATCATTTTAGAAAATGAGAGCATGCGCACACTCCAGACCTTGTCAAGCAATGAGAAGGGGCCTGCTGAGGTTGGAAATGGCCAGAGTGATGGTACCAACTTGTCAAAGACGGTGATTCTTCTTTTTCTCCAGTTGTGGTTGGCTACAGAAAAGACAGATATCTGAGGAAACCCATACTTGCAGGTTTGATAGACAAGAGTAACAGAAGGGTGAGAGAGAGAGAAAGAGAGAGAGAGAGAGGAGAGAAAAAATGTTCCAGGGCTCAAAGGAGGTGGTGCTAGGAATTTCTTCCCCCATGGCATGAACTGCTGACAGCCCCAGTGCTTAGAACTCAGGCTATCACCCCATTCAGCACCTCTCTGTGGGATTTAAGTCCTAATCTAAATATTCAATAATAAACAAAGAAACTATGGTAAATTAATGGACTGCATCTATTAAAATAATATATATGAAAATTATGTACAAATAAGAAAAAAGATTTAAAAAACATGATTTAAAAGAACAATTTCATATAACTACAGATTTTCAGTGAGTTTCTATAGACAATTTTTCAAAGTAATAACCTCTTTAAAAAGAAAAAAAAGCTAATAAAGTAACAGCAAAAAAGAAAGGCGCCACCTTCTGTAACAGATAACTCTGAAACTTAGTTACTGGAGGAAAAGTTTACAAGTGTCTTGTCTGGGTTTCCTTTACGGTGCTTAAAAACATTTAATATCCTTGAACTTGTAATTATCACTTGGATCCTTCCTCACAGCCACTGACATTTTGTTGCAAATAGGATTTTTCAAAATGTAAACCAATTTATCAAAGTAAAGGCCACCTACAAAACTGCGGTCCGGCTTTCTGCAGTGAGGCATACAGATCAAGTAGTGGGGAGGTCCTGCCTTCTCTTTTATTTGGTTTTAGATGTGGCTGTTGAGATAGCGCAGTCATGCATGAGCTGTAAGAGCTGGCAGCCAGGAGGCTCAGATCCTGAAAGATGCACAGGGCCTGCCTTTGTGACATCCTGCAACTACTCTCCTTAGGGGGAACACAAGATAATACTCAAGTATTAACTGTCCTCACATCCACAGATTCTCTTCTTATGGAATTGGCCATCTCTCTTTTACAAGTTATCGCCATAAAAGGGTCTGTGTGCAGGGATACGGCTTTCCGGCTCTGCTTCTCCCTGCATTTACCAGGAATGAACTTGACCTAGTACCGCAAATTCAAGTTCAAGTTTTCATTATGTAATAAGGGATAAAAGTCAGGCTACTGAATACAATTTTAAAAATTTTATTTTAAATTATACTGTGAATTAGCCAGTGTAAGACATGACCTTTAGATAATTTAAAATTTATGGAGAATAATTATCCACAGTAAGAATATTCAATTAATTACTGCTGGGTTTCCATGGAGGGGGCACTGGTGTAAAGCAGGACTGATGGAAATTCCTCCTGGTCATTAAACTCAAATGTCTTCATTAAAATTTCCTATCAGTGCTGCTGAAAAGAGCCAAATAAAATGCCTTTTGTTTTATTCTTTCCCCCTGCCATCAGTCACCAGCAACAATAAATGAGCAAAGAAGGAAAGACAAGAGGGAACAGATAAGTCATCTAGTTTGTACTCAAGATATTATTTAGGATAATTCAAATACCAAAAAAAAAATGCAGAATGATCCTCCCTCCCCCTTCTTACAATGTGTGAAACAGCAGAATATTTGCTGGGCTATTCAGAAGGAAAGAAAAGTCTACATAAAAATATTCCAGGTGTGTAGTACCCATACCCATCCATAAGAAAACCAGAAACCAGGTGATAAAAAAAAAGGTGTCAGGCCCTGGAGTCATGAGTGCAAAGAACAGCCAAAATCCTAGTGAGCTTCCCCTGAGTACCCTGGCTTTGGAAAGGACAGCAAGTGACAAGCTGGGTCTCAGTTCCCTCAATCCCTGGACTGGATTGAATCTAGGGTAAGGGAGGCCATTAGCTAACTTTACTTTGCTTACTTGGAGTTAAAGAGTTCTGAATGCTCTATGTAAATTTATGCAAATGAAAACATTAATCACAGCCCTAGATTTACTGACAAAATCTGGTAGCCCTTTCTCCCTTTGGAGAGCTTTAATTTTGCTTTTCATAGAGAAGAGGCATCTCTAAAGTCTTGTCTAAAAATTCTATGAATTTAAAAATGCAATTAACCTCTACGTCTCCTGGGATGTCGTAGCAAAATGAAGCATGGAATACCATGTACCATCATAAAGGGATGGTTATTCCGATACAGGTGCTCTATGGCCTTGAAACAAAGTTTGTCTGCTTGGCCATCTATAATACAAACAGCTTGTTACTGTATCTTTCTTCCAAGTAGGTCAAAATATTTTCATGCATTACGTAATTTATTGCCATAACATCTTCGTGAATCATCTAGTAGGTGTTTGTGTGTTAGGATTTAATTTTATTTTCAAGAACTTGAGAACTTTAAGACTGAGGAAAATCAAGCAAACGTTTGCATTTACAAATCTGGTTGAGCTTTCACATTAATACTGATTAAATAATATCAGAACGACGCTTGCCATTTATCTGCCAAAATGACAATAAAGTATACATGGTAGATCAAACCACAAATGCAGTCTCGAAATAAACTCTGACGAATATAAACCTCAGCCCCTTCAGTCTGCCATAGGACTATGGGCACGCGGTGGGCTGAAGGAAGCTGGCCAGGCTGTCCCTGTAACCTTCTATGTCTTGCTTACTACTCACAGCTCCTCTCCAAAGTCAAGTCTTGGCAATTCTCTTGAGACACAGATGATTCTCAACGGTGGTGACACCTCCTGGACTACTGAGGTGCATGCCTTGGTTAGAACAACAGGCGCTTAAACGTCACCCTGACAGGAGCCAAGACGCTTTACAGAACTGCGAAGCGGTGCAGGAGAGAAATGTACTGCATGGCTAATAAATCCTTCACCACCTGGCACTGGACCTTTTCCTTTGAAATTTGATATTCTTCTCCTAATTGCCTAAGTCTAAGGTCTTAGCAACTGCTGCTCTTCGGATACTGACCACAAGGGTGCAGGTAGCAGGTCTAACTGGTAGGATATGAAGGGCTTTCTGCCCCGTCACTTATAGTTTAGTACTGAAAACTCAGGGATCAGAAATCTGCAACACACTTTGATTTTGAGTTGCATGAAGCTTTTATTACTTGGCCTAAATCTAAGGCTGTTCACTACACATAAATGCTCAGAGCATGAAAGCACTTGGCCTCGGTGTTGCCTGCGATTCCATGATCCAGTATCCCAGCCCACAATCACCAACAGCACATTCACAGGAGACGTTGGGCAATCACTTTAATGTAGGGCATACAAACTTAATGAGTTCCATCTTCTTTAACTACCTCCTAAAATTTTAAAACAGTCCACCTTGTGTTAAAAGCCATATGAGTGTGATAAACTGTATTTACTTAGAACCATCATCAATGGGTTCACAGAAAAAGAGGTCCCAATCTCTCCACCCATGTTCAAGACACTGAGGCTCAGTTGGGAAGTTTTCCTCGCCGCATTCTTTTGCAAAACATGTTTCCTAAAAATAAGAAGCTCTTGTGCATGATCAACCACAGCAGGCAGAAAATGGATGATATGGTAGATTTGGGAAAGACCTAGCTTCTAACTGCCTACTTGCACTTTCAAGAGCCTAAAGTAGGTGAAAAATCAGATCTGACAGCATTTTCCAACATGTGTTATGTGAAAAAAATTTTAGGAACCCCTTGGGAAGAGTTACAAAGAATACTTGCATATTAAAGCAGTAAAAAAACCTGGAAACCGGGTACCTGGGTGGCTCAGTGGGTTAAAGCCTCTGTCTTCGGCTCAGGTCATGATCCCAGGGTCCTGGGATCAAGGCCCGCATTGGGCTCTCTGTTTGGCAGGGAGCCTGCTTCCTCTTCTCTCTCTGCCTTGCCTCTCTGCCTACTTGTTATCTCTCTCTCTTTCAAATAAATAAAATCTTAAAAAAGAAAAAAAAAAAAAGAAAAAGAAACCTGAAAACCTGGGAAGACAAAGTTAGCCACCGAGATTCATTCACAGAATCTCTTCCCATGCCCAATGATACCTGCTACATTTGGGAAATGCTGATCTGGACAAACCTTCTACCGAGGCTGCTGCTTTCAGGTTCAGGAGCTGGAGACTGAATGGGCAGGTCCCAGGCCCTCTGCAAGTCCTGCTCAATCATCAAACCCTTCTCTCAAAACCAGAGCCAACTGGTCCAGCACACTGACTACACCCCAGGCACAGCCTTCGTACTTTACTTAAATCTCCTTTAACACACGAGCAACCCAGCCCAAGAAGGGCATCAGCTGTTCTTAGGTGTGTGAACTCTATTAGTTAGAGCGCAGAACCTTGACAGAGATCCCCAGCCCCTTCTCCCTCAAAGTCCCCGGCCACATGGATCCCACAGCCAGTCCAAAGTAAGATCACAGTAGTAAAACTGATTAGAACATTCTGCCCCCAAATATGTTACTCTGGTATTTGGTTATTTTAAACGGAAGGTAACTGAGAAAGAGAAGGTACAGGAAGGGCTGCCTGTCCTTTCTGCCCAAAAAGCAGGGCATAAATTTCCCATGAGAAAGGTCCTTTTAGTACCAGGAAAGAGAATATTCTTATCACTGGAGATGGGGAGTCCACCTCAAGATGAGTCTGCACAAATAAGCCATACTAAAACAACCCTTATGGGACACCTGGGTGGCTCATTTGGTAGAGCGTCTGCGTTCAGCTCAGGTCATGATCCCAGGGTCCTAGGATCAGGCCCCAAGTCGGGCTCCCTGCTCAGTGAGAAGCCTGCTTCTCCTTCTCCCTCTGTCCCTCCTCTCTCACTCGCTCTTTCAAATAAATGAAAATTAAAAAAAAAAATAAAACAACACATACATTCCATTAGTTTTCCCCATGTATTTCCTACTTTTGTGTCATATACTACCCCCAAAGCCACAATCCTTATCTGTGCCTAGTCACTTCTCCACAGTTTACCACCCTTTGTAAAAATGGTATACTAGCCCCCAAATCATTTTTTTTTCATTTGTCTATGTAGCCATGCATATGCTCTATAAAAATATTAACGTGAAACAGAAATTGTATGCTTGTATGCTTTGTCTCCTGTTAATCTTTTCACAGTTTAATTTGCAGGTTCCAGGCATAGAACATAAGGATTGTCTTCTGTTTTTGCTCTGCTACAGTGGCCTGTGGTATTGCTCAGGACCTTGGGCAGTTCTGGCTTGAGAAGATGCTGACGGATCTGTAGATGTGGTGCCGGTCTTGCCAGAGTATCTTTGATCAGGTTGTGATTCTATAGCTCCTTCCCCAGCTTGTCCCTTTATTCCTCCACTGAAACTAACCACTTCCTTTGCATAAAGAGGGTAGTAACATATTTAACTCCAATTTCAAACCCTATTTCTTAAAATGGCCTGTACTATATATCCTTCTATCATGATGTTAAAAAGAAAGTAAAAACTCTCATTGTTATTTAAAATGACTAAATTTAGCACCACTTTATTTCTGAAGTATTACTTTTGGGGGGAAATCTTCACCATTATTTAAAAATATTTATTTTGTTTGTGACCAATATCTCTGGGGTGGAGAGAATGACACCCTGGGAGATGTACTTTTAGTCAAAGGAGAGTCACTGGCCCACATGTTTACTCACTCATACACTCACCCATTCAGCAGCAGGTAGTGGGTTAGGGACCACAGGGTCAAGTGGAAACAGCTCAAGGTCTTACAAAGCTCATGGTGCCAGGGACACACTCTAAATTACTATAACAGGAATATATATGCGATGTTCTAAGAACAGAGAGGAAGGTGGGAATAACTCAGCCTGGCGGTCTGGGAAGTCTTTCTGGGAGGCTGACCTCTTTGAAAGAGGAACAGAATTTTACCAGAGTGCAGCAGCCATTCTGCAAAGGGAGGCCAATGATAAACTTAGAATTCAAAACTCCGTTTTTCTGTATGACTGGGAAATGTATGAAAAGAGGAAAATATGGAAGAAGGAACAGAGAATTTTGGAGGAAGGAGACAGAGATAGAGAAAGACTACTTTTTTTAAAAAAAGAAGTCTCTGAACATATGATGGAACTCTCTGGTAATATTTTATTGCTAGATTAAGGGAGAAGGAGAGTAAAGTTGTAGTTTTAGTATTATAGCTAGCAAGCAAAGCTTAATTCTTACTAGTGAGCACATCAAACTCTTGTACCCCACGGCTTCATGGCAGTCCCACTCCCAAGCCGCCTCTCAGCCTCTATCACTTTGTTTGTGGCCCTACTATGTGCCCTCGTTACACTGCCTTGTCCCCTAGGGTTTACAGACATGTGTCTACACCACCAGGTTCTCCATCTCTTCAAGACAGGCACCCGACCCTTTTCATCTTTATTTCCCTACAGGCCATACTACGCTTTGCTCATAGTGGGTGCTCTATAACTACTGTCGACTTGAAAAATTTTATTTAATCAGAAAACAAAATACCAAAAACTGTCATAAAAATCTGTGACCCAATGGTACATGCAAGAGTTCTAAACCAACAGGAATAAAAATTCAATTCTATTTACTCAGAATTATATATAGCAATAAACTGATAATTCATTATTATTTTTAACCTAACAATTGATTTTAAATATTATTTTTTATTTTATCTATTAAGTACACGTTTGTGTCTTTTCTTTACTATCATTTAATAATTATTATAGTGCATTACCAATGTTAGACAGTTCTGGAAATAACTTACATCTATCTCCAATGACTGCACATTATACTTTCACACTTCCCATATTAAGCATAATTTGAACACATCACCACAATTCTATTCCTGCAACATCATCAAATATGTGGAGTTAAGTTACTTTAGAATACTTCACACAGAAAAATAATCTGGTTGTGTTAGTCTTAAATACATAGTTTAAGGCCTGTTCTTTTATCTCTGTGTCCTAGTTTTACTTGGTTGCAAACTAGTTTCACTTGAAAACAACTGAAAATTTAAAATGGTCTCACTAGTTTAGAGATTAATAATACATAGATCAATAACTCTGGCTTACAACCAGAAAAAAATCTCATCACTATGCTAATCGCTGAACCCCACCCTTCAGAGGGCAACTACGCCAAAAGAACTACGACTGCTTGGAAAGAACAAAGTACAGTAGTCCCCCTCACTCCATCTGTGCTTTTGCTGAGTTTTCAGTCACCTCTGGTTACCCACAGCCCTGAAGCAGATGATCCTCCTTCTGATGTATCCATGGAAGATCAACAGTTGCCTAACCCTACGTCAGAGTGCCTATGCCAGGCACTGCACTTCGTCTCCTCATGTGGGCATTTCATCATCTCACACCACCGCAAAAGAGCACAGAACAGTATTTGGAGAGAGAGATACCATGCTCATATACCTTTCCTTACAAAGTGTTGTCATAGTTGTTCTATTTTGTTGCTGGCTATTGTTGTTACTCTCTTACTGTGCCTAATGCATTAAACTTTATCAAAGATACGTATGCATACGAATAAAAACTTCGTGTATACTGTAAGGTTCTGTGCTATCTGTGGCTTCAGGCATCCACTGGAGGTACTGAAATGTGTCCCCCCACCACGGATAACGGGGAACTAAAATATTGCCCCCCACACCGAGCACAAAGGGAAAGGGATACCTACACATGGATAAGGAGGTTTCAATAAACATGGAGAGCAGTCGTAAGAGACAATGGTTTTGGGCTCAAAATATTTTTCTAAAAACTCAGCCTTAGATAAAATGTTCTGAAATCAAAGTCTTAATTTTTGGTACATGTTAAGTGGCTTAGAGCTCCAAATAACCCTGTAGGATAAACCATTTTAGTTATGTAAAGGTTCATTTTATCACCGATTTATTTGAATGTCTCATCTGAAAGTTATTTTAAGAAAGATGGTCTTGGGGTAACTGGGTGGCTCAGTCGTTAAGCGTCTGCCTTGGGCTCAGGTCATGATCTCAGGATCCTGGGATTGAGCCCCACATCAGGCTCCCTGCTCGGCGGGAAACCTGCTTCTCTCTCTCTCACTTCCCCTGCCTGTGTTCCCTCCATCGCTTCTCTGTCAAATAAATAAATAAAATCTTAAAAAAAAAAAAAAAAAGATGGTCCACCTTAACAACCTCTTAAAAAAATCTTGAAGGTCCAGAACTGGAGTGCTTTGAACTGAAATGGATCCAAAATTCCTAGGGGTCTCTGGTTCTATCCACGGCAATTCCCTCAAGGTAAAGGTAAGGCTTCCCTCTCTACTCGGTTTAGAGTTTGCCAGGCAGTATTGTTTCACTCACTGTTGCCCAAAACATATCAAGTGTCTGACTGAAGTGAGTACTATCTCTGTAGGAATGACTGAAAGGCCAGCCCTCTACTCCCCTGGCTACTTGTGGGTGGTGCCAGGGACCTATGATCTTGGGTCTCTTGTGGAGCTAGTTTTATTCCCTGTGGTCTGGTGCCATTAGCCCATATTATGAGATGCCAGAAGAAACTGTCCCTTGAAACTGACTGTATTTATGTTAAGGATGTTGCCTTTCATGAGAGAAATCTATTGAGTTTTCATGCCAGAAGAGTCGTATTGCCATGCAACTGGTTGCTTGTTTATCATGGACACTGTGACTCACATCACCATTCCTGTCTTCTCTTTACATAGGCTACTGGGAAGCTCGGAGCCAGACTGGAGACTGTTTCTGGCTCTGAAATGTCCTATCTTCTCAGCACTCACTCTGCTTGTTAACCCCACCCCAGGTCTCATTTTGGTTTTCTTACCCTTATGTTCCTGATTTTCTCACTTACAGCACACATACAATCTTGATTCACTGATTAAAAACACTCTGAAGTAAGTTAGGAATAAAATTCAATGCAGCTTGTTTTCAGTTCTTTTAAGAAAAGATAAAGTTGCAAAATTTCTGATTTGCTAATTGGAAATTTGGAACAACCATGCTAAACGAGAGTAAGGTTCCCAGGCTAGCCCAAGGAAATTTAATTTAACCACAATACAGCAAGAGGTGGTATTAAGGAAAGCTATTGCCATTCAAGGCAAGTTCTGCAGGGTAATTCTATATTCATGTTAAAAAAGAAATTTTTCTCATTAAAGAATTTGTGTGTAAAGACACATCACTGATTACCCAAACTCATACAGGCACAAGATACGTAAGTTAAGTCAGCTAAGAAATTCATAAGCGTTTAAGTAAAAGAAAGTCCAAGGGCCTTATAAATAATCCATATTTTATTCAGTCAAGTTGACTTGCTCTTTTCCCCTTATATAAACAAATAACTGAAGGGAATTTAATTCAGTGAGAGTAGTGAAGTGAATACAGATCTTTGAAGAGCAATAAAATGTTAATTTTACGATCCTATTTATTTTGCTAATGCTTCTTCATGATAGGACACAAATGCAAATTCTGACTCAGGGTCAATCTTTAATTTTCCAGCATCAGAAAACAAAATCTATTTGAATACCTGAATTTTACAAGCAAATTTAACATACCTCATCTAGATACACATAACAATGTCTTGGACATAGTTATTCATGGGTCTAGACTATGGCTTATATTTATGGGGCTCTCATTCAGCACTTATGCATTTGAAGTCTACTTAGTCAAATTTTTTTGACAAATTTTGGCTTCTAAGGGAAGACTTCTGCTTCTATTAACCCTTGATGCTACTTTTAAATGCATGACTTCAGAGAGTGGCACCATCAGATTTGGATTTAGAAAACCACTCTGGTGACAAGGTGAAGAATGCCCGGTAGCACTAAGAACCGAAGGCACACAGATCAGTAGAAGGCTATTATGAAATCCAGAAACTGCTTAGGGCCAACAAAGGCAATCACTATGAGGACACAAAATTTCTGTTGGTAAGAGAGATATGGGAGAGATAATCCATGGGGAAAGAAGACAGACAATGGGGAAAATAAGGAGAAAAAGTGAAGTGATTTCCAGCTTGAGAGCTGAACATCCAGGCAATGAGAAGGAATGCAGAATGGCCATGTTTGCTAGGACGGATGGGGAATGTTGTGTAGACATGCTCCATTTGAAGATGAAGGAAGGCTTTGGAGAGAAGGATTTGCAGGTGGGGGTTAAGGATAAACCAGGCTGAATCATCAGAGTACACACAGGGTTGAAGCCACAACTGATGAGCAGACGTATGGGGGGTATGAGAAAGTCAAGATACAACAGAAGGGAACTCCCATATTGAAGGAAGAGAGGTAGAGAAGGAGGAGTGTCCCAAACAGGGAGGAGACCAGGGGACAGTGGTGTCCTGCCTGCCAGGGAGGGAAGGAATGGAACATGGTGGCAAATGGGCCAAAGAACGGAAAGTAACAGAAGGAATTTGGCAAGCCAGACTGCAATGGAATGAGGAGCAAGTTGAAGGGGACCGTGGAAAACATGTGTAGACCACTCCCCACCATGAGCAGGCTATCAGCACAAACCACACTGGTCTTTCTTCTACATGGTTGGCTAGTGGCTCTTCCAGAGTACTGTTTTCCTACAGAAGCTGGCTGGCTGTTCTTTAAGGTTCCTTTTGGCAGAGGCTCTCAGCCACCATTCTAGTCGTCTCCATAAAGGAACAGATGCAGACACAGGGCAAGACAAGAGAATGAGCAGACAGAAGCATGGGAGGGAAGGCGATGATGGCAGGAGGATGTTCACATCTCCACAGCTTGGCACTAATCAGGAAGGAACTGGGGCCTGTGGTCCAGAAATATTTCCTTTCCTTGGGGTAAATGGGGCCATGTGGTCCTGTGCCAAATGAGACTCGTAGCACCCCAAATTCTCCTTGGGAAAAATCACTGTTATGTCGTCAACCCAGTTCTGCTGAGGCTAGTTCACCTGTTTTCTAATGCTGAAAACCTCTCTTCACAGCACAGTGACCTTGCCCACTCTTTCTACTTCTCTGGTTTATTTTCTTTCTGATAAAATCCTTCCTTTCCTCTTCTTTTTTTCCTCTCCCCTTACTACTCCTTGGTAGAAATATTATTTTTCATTAATACTGCTCCTCCCCCATTGATAGTTTGGAATATGGCATTTACCCAAGTTAATTTATTTTCAGTTTATATCACTCTTTGTGATAATTTTGCCTTAGGATCCGCACATACACTATAAAATATTTACTTAAGAAATCTAAAACAACATATTATTTGGGAAAAACATCTATTAAAATATCAACTGTGAAATGACAATTTTAAGCATTTGTTTTATCCTCTGTCTTAAAAGGAGCACACAAAGGGGTTACCACTGTGTTCCAAAGTCAAGGTATCCTGGGGAGATTCCCCCAGATGGGACTACGAGCCCTCAGCAGTAGGTATTCAATGTGGTGAAGTTTTAGCTTTGTGAGCAAGGCCAATGGAAAGCAAGGACCACCAAGACCATGATATTATTTAGGGAAATTAAAATTATAGAGCCCAAACTCTGACCTGCACTTTGAGGCCAAGCGCTGGTAAGAAAAGAAAGAGATCCACAGCGATGTTGGCAGTAGCTCCCCAGAGAGTTTACCTGCCCCTGTCTGGCAGGACACCCAGAACACATGAGTCTATCTCTTATGGAAAGCAGCCCACCCAAAGATAAAGAGCCGTATCTTCCTACAGAGACATGTGGATGAGGAGAAGGCTTCCTAACCTGAGTCCACAAGGAACATGGGCAAAAGTGTTGGTATTGGAGGACTCAGGTGTTGACTTAGTTCCCTATCAGCTGTATCACTTTAGGTTGGCTCCTTTACCGCTCTGAGCTGCAGCTTCCTTACTTGCAAATTGGGGGAAATTAGACGGATCTGCTTTGTGGAGTTTTTATGATGGTTAAATGAGATAATGCAAGGAAGGGCCTAACATATGTCTGGCCCAGGGGAAATGTTTAAGTATAAAAGAGCTATTATTATGATCGTATTTGTAAAATGGAGTAATAATATCTATTTCATGGTGCTTCTACACTGAATAAGACGATGCATACTCAAGTTCATGTTGTATAGTGCTTGATACACAGCACGTGATCCATCAATGTTAATTTACTTTGGAGTCCCTCTCTCCTCTCCTTTCCCTGTAAACACTGGGGAAAATCTGTGTGAATGTGGAACAGACATCCCGGAGGTAGCAAACATCTTCAGGGGCAAGGACTGGTTTTATATTATTTTAATCAGAATTTGAATAAAATCAGTTCTCCCAATGCTTTCGACCCCTGGAATGAAACTGTAACTAAGCCTCAGCAGAGTGCAGAGTCTAGTACAAACATGTGTGAGACGATACCTCCAGTGGATCTAGTTATCAAAGTGTTGGAAGGCTTCTGTTGTAAGTCTTACTAGAATGAAAACCCTAGGAACGCAGGACTCCGCTAAGTTTTATTCTCTGCTCGATCTCTGGTGCCCAGCAGAACGCCTGCTACACAGTGGAAGTTCAATAAATATTTGCTAACTGAGTAAGTATGGCTCTCAGGGATATGTTATAAGTCACTGCCTTGTCAAAAAGGTATGGTCAACGAGGATCATGGAAAGGCAAGTACGCAGGGGAGGCCTAAAGGCACCTACAGGGTTGGTGGTGAACAAGGGACATCCCGCAAAATGGTATGGCACACATGGCATTGATCTGACTCACGGATACTGCGGATTCTAACAGAGCCCTTCATCCTTTATGTCATAAAATAAGATTAGTTTAATCTAACACAAACTGAAACACTCCCAACCATATTACCACTACCTTAATTTGAAAGTGCTTCATAGATTACAAAGCCTTCACAAATTCTCATTTAGTAATCTGCTGGCCTGTTTGCACTTTTTAATAGAGTCCCTACTATAGGTGAAGCCAGGGGGAGAGGGGAGGTTTAAAAAAAAAAAAAACATGAGTATGACAAGATTTCTGCTCTTCAAGGACTCAAAATATAGTGGGAACCAGCAAATCCTTCAAGGGCAAATTCTGTTCATTTCATCTGCCTGCTCTTGACACTTGACCCAGGTGTTTTCCCTCCATCCCAGAGTCAGATACTCAGGACTCCAGAGAGATTTATGACCCTGGGAGCACAGAATGAGGGTTTCGAACCCTGCTATCCATAGCTCCCATTCTCTTGCACATGGTAAAGACTTCAAGAACAGAAAAGAAATTAACCAGATTCTCTTTTCTTAGATTCCAATATTCTGAACACATTTGTCTTCAGGCTGGCAAATGAAAATATAAAAGAACTGCAAAATGAAAACAGGCTGTGCTGAAAGCTAATAACTCTTTCCTCCAACCTTAAAGAAGAAAAAAAAATGAAAGATACAGTAAAAATAAACACTGGATTCCCTTATTCTTCAGGGTTAAAAGGATGCCAGGGAGACAATCCTCTGTGATAAATGTATGCCTGAAATACATGAGGTTTTCTGGGTGATTGTGGACTAAAGTTAATTATTGTGGAAATAACATTACAGCCAGGAGAAGACTGCCTAGGTTAGCAGTAGAGGTTATAAAACAAGAAGTAGTTTTTTGCATTTTGGTTAGTTTTAGTTAATTAAAACAAAGAGCCTTATTTTCCTCTTAACTATCTTGCACGGGTTCTTCTGACCTTTGAAGTTCTTCACAGTGAAACAGATGGTGGCATCTTAAGAAAACAACATATCCACTCCCTACCACCGACACACATTTCTGACCACATGGACTTTTCTTCTTCCCATACCAAGTTTTGTTCATCACTTGAGATGTCTAAATGTTTTGGAGCATTTTTTCCTTGTGTTTTCATTTTTGTAGAAGGAAAAGCAAGTGGCTTTTAAGAAAGCATACAGCCCACACGTCTTGCTTTCTGAATCGAGTTTACCTCTTAACAATGCTACTGATAGGACATCCCTGCCCATCCTTTAGGGGACGGATCACATCTGCAGGTCTTGGGGCACGGAGAGTATCCGGCCGAGGATGCAGGAGCAGGAGTGCTGAGAAGGGAGAAGAGAGAATCCGGTCTGATGCAGCTCGTGTGTTTAGCCAGAATGCAGGAAGAAACGGTCTGAAGCCCAAGATCCTCACTCTGTGGTGAGCAACAGCTCTGCCCTAGCTTGGGAAAGAAGCTGGGGCCTGTCTCTCTACATTCACCCAGCTTGAGCCTGAGAGGCCTCCACAACCGTCATGACGTGGACGTGGATGGGCAGGCTGGTAATGATAGCACGTACAGCTGAGAATTCCAAAGCGCAGACCCAGCCAGCCAGCCTCTGCCACCAGTGTGCAGGCGAGGGGACGCTTGGAGGGCCTCCCTCAAGCTTGGTGAGGCAGTGTGGGAAACTGCCCTACTACCGTGTGATCATGTCAGTAATGGGCTTGCCTACATACACCTTACAGTGATCCCAAAGAGAAAGAAATCAAGCTGGTTTCATTTGCAGGAACACCTTTTAAAATATAATAGGTGAATTTCTGGGGGGAAAAAAAGGTTAGATATAAATTTGGTTGGGGAAACCAAATCTTAAAATTCTCTGAGATTCCTCTGTATTCAGATACATGAAGAAGGAGGAAGTTAAAGAAAATTACATGACCATCTGCACCCTAAACACAGTTTCTCTGATACTTGATCATTTCACTTATTCTTGTTAATAAGCATGGCATTCACTCATACATTTCTTTTGCTTTTCCAGTGGGTTATCACTGAGAAAGCAAAGCTGACTCAAATGTGGGCCCTACATTCTGGGGATGACAATACAGTGAACAAGGACAAGAGTGATGGGGGAATTAACGTGGCAAGATTTTGCACAAAGCGTCCAGAAGACAAGGGAAGAGCCGCCACAAATATGACCCATACACTGAGCACCTATTTGGCCCGGCTTGGATGCTGCAGAGACAGTGGTGAGCAAAACCACACACAGCCCTTGCCTTCCTGCAGCCTGTGGGCAGACTAGTGGGGCAGGCGTTATGGAGGCGGTTATGAAGTCCATGCAGAATTACACCTGTCGTGCGATCACGGGGCTGAGAGAGCTTACAGTGCTGGGGCACGCCTCTGTGGGGTCCAGGTGAGTGAGCAGGGAGGGGGGACCTAAAGGAACACAGGAAGACCTTTGACAGAGGAACGGCATGGGTTCAAGGCAGCAGAGTACTTAAGGAGGTTGAGAAAAGGGCAATATGAGGAGAGCCCCCCCAAAATAGGGAAGGTGATATAAGGCCAGAGAGGCAGGGAAACTGACCCAATGGCAAACATGGGCCATGGTAAGGATTTTGAACTTTATCAAGAACAATGAGAAGCAACTCAAGTTTTTAAAAATTTTTTCCTTTATTTTTTAAAGATTTTATTTATTGGGCGCCTGAGTGGCTCAGTGGGTTAAAGCCTCTGCCTTTGGTTCAGGTCATAATCTCAGGGTCCTGGGATCGAGGCCCACATCAGGTTCTCTGCTCAGCGGGGAGCCTGTTTCCTTTGCTCTCTCTGCCTGCCTCTCTGCCTACCTGTGATCTCTCTCTCTCTGTGAAATAAATAAATAAAATCTTTAAAAAAAATATTTTAATTTATTTGAAAAGGAAAGAGAGACAGAGGAGAAGCAGATTCCCTGCTGAGCACGGAGCCCTATGTAGGGCTGGATCCCAGGACCCTGGGATCATGACCTGAACCAAGGGCAGACACTTAACTAACTGAGCCACCCCGGCACCCCTCTTTTTCTCCCCCTTTTTAAAATCATTTAATAAGGAAATAGAGTGGGATTGGGGGGTTTCAGAGAGCTTATCAAGAGCCAGCCTACTAGCTGAATTTTGGAGGATGACTAGGGATTGCTGCACAAAGGGAAGAAGTGTGTTTCAAGCACAGGAATGCATATGTGATCACAGGAAGGCCTAAAGCCATGTGGCACCATTAGGAAAATGGAAGGAATTCAATCTAGCTGAAGTGAAAAGAGACAGGAAGAGAGAAGGCAAAACACAAAGAGGAGCATGTGAAGCTAAGAAGGACTTTTACTCCAAAGGCCATGTCCAGCCTCTGATGCATTTAGATAGGAGGTGTTGGGTGGCTGGGTAGTAGCAAATATCTTGGAGCCAAAGTTTTGGGTTAAAATCTTGACTCTGCTTCTTATAAGGTCCTTCAGTTGGATTAACCCTGGTATTCCTTCTGCACAGAAATCATCCAACTACCACACTGAGCTCAGTGCCCAATAACCTGCGCAGCGAGTTAGCTACCTGCATTTAGAAGGGACCAACAGTAGAGTATGTGTGCAGTCACCCAGATGAAGAGTAACGACGAGCTGGGCTAAGCTAGTGGGGATGAAGGGGAGGGGACGGGCCTCAGTGGTGTCCACGTAGAATGTGGAAGAACAGGAAGCCAGATAAAGGAAAGGTATCTTGGATGAATGCCCAGTCCCCAGCTTAGCTGGGCAGGTGTGGATGTGTGTGAGTTGTAAACACCAAATCAAGGTGGCAAATGAAACCACGAATGGTGATAAAATTATAGAGGAGGTACAAAGAGGGAAAAGAGGAAGGACCAAGCACAGGAATCTGGGAATGGATAGACCTTTGGGTACATCAGAGTCTCACAGGAAGGCAGTCCTTCAGACATGAGGAAGGAGAGGTGCTGAAACTAGGTGCCGAGACTGAATGTTCCGGTCAGGATTCTGGGGCTGCAGTGGGCAGACCCTGTGAGCAACATCCCTTCCACGATGCTGCCCAGCAGTGTCTGCCCTAATTTACTTAACACCTCCCAGGATCGATCGCCTTCCTTTAGAGTTTCAAGTTCAGGATTAAAAGCATTAGGTTGCCACTAAAAGCTGGGCGTACTATTTTATGTCTCCACAGTTTCGAGGCTCACAACAGTCCCCAAATCTTTTCATCCTTGGTCTGACAAGGGAAGAAACAGAACACTGAACTCGAGTACACTGTGAGTCCTCAATGAAGAATTGCTGAATGAATAAAAGACAACTGGACCAGGATAGAGATCAATGGCTTGTTCTGGCTCCAGGGTGGCTTCAAGGAACTACTTTCTCAATTAATTTAGCATTTTGCTTAGTAAAGGGCAAAGGAGATTTTAGATGAGATGCTCCTGCCTATAGAAAAGATTTCTGGTTACGACAACATCACTGGGGAGCCTGGGCGGCTCAAAGGGTTAAGCCTCTGCCTTTGGCTCCGGTCATGATCTCAGGGTCCTGGGATCGAGTCCCACATCGGGCTCTCTACTCAGCGGGAAGCCTGCTTCTCTTTCTTTCTCTGCCTGCTTCTCTGCCTATTTGTGATCTCTCTGTCAAATAAATAAATAAAATCTTTAAAAAAAAGACAACATCACTGTTAGGGACCAGATGTCAGGGAAGGATAACTGTATGGAGAAAATATTTGTATTTATTCTCAAACTGTGGATGCACAAATAATGAGGGCACTAAATGAATAACTATGTTATAGAATAATACATATACTTGTAATGAATTGATCACATAAGGAATTTTAAACTAGGCAAAAGAGGGTGTACTAAATCCACTAAAAAATTACCCCAGAAACAAAAGAATAGAAGGCTAATAGATTCACTAATGACATCTAATGAGCCATCTGATAAATAAAACAAATAATTACCCTGAGAACAAATAAAATGAACTAACTGAACACTGATGAATATTAACTGGCAAATAAAGAAAATATATGAAAGCTGCATAATTGGAAAAACAAAAGTGAGCTAAGCGTATGTAGTACTGCAGATCAAGTTAACATCTAGGGCCAAAGAGATGCTTTAATATCAGGTCTGCGAGTGCCTGGGTGGATCAGTCATTGGGTGTCTGCTTTTGGCTTGGGTCATGATCCCAGGGTCCTGGGATCAAGCCCCACACTAGGCTCCCTGCTCTGCAGGAGGCCTGTTCTCCCTCTCCCACTCCCCTTGCTTGTGTTCCCTCTCTCGGTGTGTCTCTGTCAAATAAATAAATAAAATCTTAAAAAAAAAAAAAGATCATGTCTGAAGGGGATGCCTAGGTGACTCAGTCAGTTAAGCATCTGCCTTCGGCTCAGGTCAGGATCCCGGGGTTTGGGACTGAGTCCCACATCGGGCTCCGCATGTGGTGGGGAGTCTGCTTGTTCCTCTCCCTCTGACCTCCCTCCTGCCCATGCTCTCCCTCTCATGTGAATAAATAAAAAAATCTTAAAAAAATTTGTCTGGGGCATCTGGGTGGCTTAGTCGGTTAAGCGTCAGTCTTTGGCTCAGGTCATGATTTCAGGGTCCAGGGACTGAGTCCCGTGTCGGGCTCCCTACTCAGTAGGAAGTCTGCTTCTCCCTGTCCCTCTGTGTTCTTTCTAATAAAAATCTTAAAAAAATAATCATGTCTGAAACCTCCAGATACTCTCCTGAAGCTGCATCACCAGTCACAAAGATACAGGAAGCGTCTTCCTTGTACCATGGACCGCGGTCCCTGATACGCGATGTTTCATTTTGAATGGTCTTTCTCCTTCCGATTATATTCTGTTCACTGAAGTTTGACTCATTTCCTCTAATCCAACATATTCAACCAATCATGAAGACCAGCTGTTTCTACTCAGTGTATCTCAAAACCAGTCTCTTCTTTCCATGTATCACCATTGCTCTAGCTGGGCCTTCATCATCAGGACTAAATGGAACTAATGTGATCGCCTCCAACTGGCCTCAGTGTCTTCAGTCCCCTTCAGGTTTGGGGCAATCCAGCTAAAGGTATACCTGGAGTCTACTTCAATTACCGAATGGCTTTTGCTGCCTAGCAACATGACCCAGCAGTCTGGCAGGGCATGCAGGGCTCTGCCATCTGTGGCCCCACTTTAGTGCTCTGTCTACTCTCCTCTTCTTCCTCTGTCTGTCATCAATGGCACCGAACTGGTGGCAGTTCCTCAAACCCAGGACCAAGTACACTTTTTAAAAAAAAAAAAACCAAACAAACAAAAAAAACATTTGTCCCCTCTGCATCTGCCTCCCTTCACCAGCGAATCCCTACTGAATCTTTACAGCTCAGGTCAGCTACCATTGCTTTCTACACCTCACTCCCCTTCTGGACAAGCAATGTTTCATTGCCTGTCTGCTCCCCCCATATGAAGCTCGGTTCTCTATTAGTACACAGCTACCATGCTGCCTTAAAATTCCCAGTGAATGTACTGCTGTGACCACTGGAAGTGCAAAGCTCTTTAGGCAAAGATCACGTCCTGTTTATCTCTCTACCTCTAGCAGGGAGCCAAGGGTCTGCACATGGCAGGTATCCAAAGAAGGTTAGCTGAATGAAGGTTCAAACCAATCCCATCATATTGAAACTATGTATTCCAGAGACGGAGTTTTTTGGATGGTGAATACCTGGCACAGGATGTGACTTTGCAAGTTTAACCTGAGCTGGTTAAATCATATTAGCTACTACAAATTTTAATGATTTGAAATAGGGCTGCCAGTGTAAAAGCTAACGACATAGTAGCATCCGCTGAAACACACAGGTGACTTTGGAGTACCTGCTGTACCCCAAACATTCCCTGGAAAGTACTGCAACTTTAGCATTCTCATTTTATATGTGACATACTGGGGAGTAAAGGATTTATACCAGGGTCACCAGAGCTCGTTGACCTTAAATTTGAAACAAGTTTCCTTTTTCTTTTCTCTTAAGTAATTTCCACACCTAACATGGGGCTTGTACTTAACCCTGAGATCAAGAGTGGTATGCTCTGGGGTGCCTGGGTGGCTCGGGTGGTTGAACATCTGACTCTTGATTTTAGCTCAGGTCATGATCTCAGGGTCCTGGGATCAAGCACTGGGTCGGGCTCCATACTCAGTGGAGAGTCTCCTTGAGATTCTCTCTCTCCCTCTGCTGCACCCCACCAGTAAAGAAATAAATATTTAAAAAAGATTTGTATGCCCTACCAGGTCAGCTCCTAGGTGCCCCCGAAACAATTTTCTTGATTCAAAGGCCAGGAATCTTTCTACATCAAGACCGCCTTGCTCATGATTCTTATTCATAAACTGAAAATAATATTTAAAGCAAATTAGTTCATTAATGATAACATTACTTCAGGAATGATAAAAGAAGAGAGAAGTTCTAGCATCAACTCATTGCAACTTTAATTTCTCTTTTATTTGTCATGAAAGACTTCTATGTAAGCTATTTTTTTGGTTTAAATCTCAGAATATTTGAGTTAAAAAAACCTGCTATCGTTTCAAAGATAATTACAATAATGAGTGGCTATGAAGCCTCACAAATAACCAAGATGTCACAGTGATGAATTACTATGTCATAACTTTGGAAATTCTAAATCTGCTTCTCAAAATGGGAGGGTAGAGATTAACTGGATGAATCCTATTCAAGGCATTCCTGGTACTAACACAAACTAAAGTCAAGAGAACTCATCTTAATTCAGCCGATTCTTGCTAAATCTAGAAATTCGGAGCTTGGCTCATGTCACTGATCTAGTTTTAGTACTTAATTTGTTTTCTATAGAATTTTCCTAAATTGGCAAGGTATGAATTAATTGAGAAAATAAATGCTAAGATAATGTAATAATCCATTATTTCCTAATATAATGAGATTCAGTGTCAGGAAAGGGTCATAGAAGAGAAGAAATAGGAAATGAAGTACCTTTCACCCATGACAAAGTAGTCATATGGCTACTGATGCAAGTCATTAAGAGGCAGACAATTTTCTATGATGCTCATTACAGCAGTTCTCAACTATATTTTCTATGTATACTTGTGTTAAAAAAAAAAGCATCACCTTGGTACAACAGAAAATAACTTAAAAATACTTTACAGAAATCCTATTTACTTATCACATTTTGTGGTCTAGCTTTACTCCTTTACTGTCTTACAACATTTTCTACCTTTATTTTCTCTTTGCCCTGATTCTCTCATTATTATTATTATTTTAAAAGACTTTATTTATTTATTTGACAGAGAGAGAGATCACAAGTAGGCAGAGAGGCAGGCAGAGAGAGAGGAGGAAGCAGGCTCCCTGCTGAGCAGAGAGCCTGACGCGGGCCTCGATCCCAGGACCCTGAGATCATGACCTGAGCCGAAGGCAGAGGCTTTAACCCACTCAGCCACCCAGGCGCCCTCATTTATAATTTTTTAATTATGACAATTATTTCATCTTATTGTATGTACTCTTATAAGTTTTTTAAGTGCTCTAGAGGCTAAAATGAAGTAGAAATAGAATACATGGAATCTGCAGACTCTTAGAAACTAAACTAAGTCAACGACACATAGATCTAATCATTTTTAACACTTCACTCTACTGTCAAGAGGAAAAAATGTTAGGAGGGGGAGTGAGAGAGGGAGAACCAGGCTTCCCGCCGAGCAGGGTGCCTGATGCGGGGCTTGATCCTAGGACCCTGAGATCATGACCTGAGCCAAAGGCAGATGCTTAACAACTGAGCCACCCAGGCATCCCAAGCTGTTTATCCTGTCTATCCTCACCTCTGTTTTAGGCCCATTTGATTACTTGCTGGCTATTAAAACAGGCACTCAAAGTCATCTATGCGGGAACTCCAATCCAGTGCTTCTGGTTCCGAGGTGCCCCTTATGTTTGACTTCCCCCACTCCTCATTGTCTGTGCATGGAATGCTCCTCCACCCATGCCTACATGTCCCTAGCTGTGGCAGACACTAACTGGCGGCTGGCCCAGCAGTCATTCCCAACCCTTTTCTCTTTGCTGCCTTCCAACCACAGAGGCTAGAATAGCTGCACCTCATTTTCCAGCCCCATGCCCAGCTAGTGAGAAAAATGTAAGAGTTCTGGTCAATATCCAGAAGTCCACTAGAATGCTTCCAAGTTTACCCTTTCCTTATATATCAAAAGCTTACTCTTTCCTGGTTGGGGCACCCTTCTTTTTGCTTCTTGCCTTGAATAAGGATATATTTGGAACTTCCATAGCCCTTTGCAACCATTAGGCATAAGCATGAGAGAAAAATGAACATTCAGACAGTTTAATATCATCTACTGCCTCATTAGTTCGAGCAGCTCTCTATCTCTAGACTTCTCTATGTGAGAATAAACCCCTTACATATTGTGCAAAGACTTTCTATTACTTATAGTCAAAAGCATTCCTATTGATATCTATTTTTAAGGTGGTACTTATGAGGTCAGCTCCTCTACACACTTTTTCCTTCTTTGAACTTTACTGATAAACTTTTTTTTTTTTAAATATTTATTTATTTGAGAGAGAGTGAGGTAACAAGAGAGAGCATGAGCGCGGGGAGTGGTGGAGGGTGGGGGGATGAAGAAGCAGGCTCCTCGCTAAGCAGGGAGCCCAGTGCGGTGTCTGATCCCAGGACCCCAGGACATGACCTGAGCTGAAGGCAGACACTTAACCAACTGAGCCACCATGAACTTCAGGAAGCTCTGTTAGGGGGACCTCTCACTCACAAATTTTCCATCTAGCTTACCTCACCCTAGTGGATAGGAAGAAGTTCACTTTACTCCCCCAGTAAAAAGGTTTTCTCCTTGCCCAACAACAACCCAGCCAAGGAGAAACTGCTAGCACCCCAGCCACTGAGAAACCAAACCTGAACTCTTCACTTTCCTCCAAAAGTTTTTTGTTCCAAGCAGCCCCTCCCAACCTCCTCTTTTTTCTGTATAATATTCTTCTCCTTTGTTCTCCAGACTGGCCTACGCTTTGCCATAGCCTCCATATCCTGAACTGCAATTCCTCTCTTCCTACATAAGACTCACTTGGCTGGTAGATAATGGGTCTTTTTGTTTTTTAAGGTCAACAGTCAGCTACCACTCTCTACCATTAATGGGAGACTCATTTTGATTTGCAGCTTTTACCACAATGCTCAGTGTACAGGAAGTGTAACACTCAAATATTTAATGAAGAAAGGAGTTCTGACACTCAATCTGGTAAGCATTTGGGCATTACATTTTTGCTTTTTCTCACATTTTACATTATTTTTAACCTAGAAGAGGAGAAATGGTTGATAAAAATTACCTCTGAATAAAATTTCCTCTTACATTTTAATAATTATAAACATACACTGCATAGTCACTGTACTAAGAATTAGGGATGTAGACCTAAAACTGAATTTCTGCTTTCAAGGAATGAATGGTAGACACAAGTAAACCTACGAGAACAGTGTTCGACATGTGTAATAATAAATCTGAGAGCACAGTGCTGCCTCCACATCCACTTACTTTCCACTTTATCCAGAAACTGGCTGTGAGGCATGGCATGAATGACAACTTCCCATCTTTTCCCATCTTCACCTCTTTCCCTCACTGATGAAAAAGTGTCCCTCTTCCTGTCCTAAGACCAACTGTGCTCTGACACACTGCTTCTCACCTCTTGTGGGGTCTTGCTCTAGCAGTTATCCACACTCCCATATCATGTTAACCAGACTCCCTGGGGTGGCTGTTTACTTCCTTCTGATTCACTTCTCAACCCCCATAGTCCGGGTTCTGCCAAAATCACCCCACTAACACGCTCTGGTGAAGGGCCCTTAGAGAGTTCCGTCTGCCAACAGCAGGGACCCCATTTCCGTCTTCCTTTACTGGACCTTGCTAAAGCAAGTGCCCCTGACCACAAGTACTTTCCGGAATCACGTGACTATCTTCACTTCTGTGACACTACTCCCCTTGCTTGTTCTCTTCTCGTTTTCAGACACTATAGTGTTATCCAAGTGGGGGTCAGGGGTCACTGGGGGTCTCGGAGACCTTTCAGGGGATCCATCAGGAAAACTGTTTTTATAATACCAAGAAGACATTTGCCTGTTCCACTCTCATTTTCTTATGAGTATACAGTGGAATTTCTCGAGATACTAAATGACATGTGATACAGCAACAGGTCGTAGGCAGACACAAATGTAACAATCTACCCTTCTTTAATTAAGACAAACATTAAGGCGATTTGCAAAAATGTTGAACAATATCACTCTTGTCACTGATTTAATGATTACTTTTCATAAAACTGTTATTTACGTTAGTATGAAATAGGTTTATTAATTCATTTAAAAGGGTGTTTTAAAATGTTTTAGTTTTAATTTTTTAATACGATATTGATAACTATGCCACACATACACACACAAAGCTTTGGGGCCCTCAGTTACACTTAATGTAAAAGGATCCTGAGACCCTTAAGTTTGAGGATCGTGTTCTTAGACTATGTCTTCTTGGCCTCCTTTGGCAGCTTGGCTCTTCTTTGGCTAACCCCTTAAAGTCTGATGTTCTCTAGAACAGCACCCTTAGCCCACTAATTTTCTCATTGTACATGAAGATTTCTCAGTCTTGGTATGTTTGACACTTTGGGTCAGGTAATTCTTTGTTGTGGGGGACTCTGTGTTTAGCAGCATTCCTGGCCCCTAGCATCCTCCCACTCAAGTTGTGCAACAAAAATGTCTCCAGATATTGTCAGATAAAATTGTTCCTGGTTTAGAACAACCGCCATAAATACTCCTCCCAGACATTTCACCTAATATCAAGACCTTCTTTTCTTCTATTTTTTTATAGAGCTGTACAGGTCAGGGTGGGGGGGCCAAGGGAGGGGGAGGGAGAGAGAACCTTAAGCAGGCTTCATGCCCAGCATGGAGCACCATGACACCGGGCTCCATCTCACAACCCTGAGATTATGACCTGAACTGAAATCAAGAGTTGGATGGTAACTGACTGAGCCACAAGGTGCCTCAAGTACAACTATAAGCACCTGACGTGTTAACACATTTCAACTTCACCCTATGAAAGATATCGTTATCTCTGTTTCACAGAAATCTGTTTTATAGATTAAGCAGCTGTAAAATAGAGAAGTGAAATGACTCATCCAGGGTCATACAGCAAGTAAGTGATGATGGTAACTATAGCCCTGTGTGCTTTCCTGAGCTTTAGACTCTTGTGAGTAACTGTCTTTGCTGGACATCAGATGACATTCAGTCAAGATGTCTGAAAATGTATTCCTAAGTCTTCTTGTCATAAGACCAGCTATTTCTGTATTTCTTAAGTCAGTTAATGGCACAACTTTACACTTAATCTTTCTGTGCCTCAGCTTATCTAGCAACCTGGAAGTGATTTTAGACTCTGGATTCTTTCTTCCTTATTCCTGAACCCAATCATTTGTAGGGTTCTAACAACTTGACCCTGTAATTATTAACCAAATCTGTCTTTTTTCTCTATTTATCACTCTCCTTACCTTCATTAAGACCTTTATGTCTGGGATGCCTGGGTGGCTCAGCTGGTTAAGCATCTGCCTTTGCATCAAGTCATGATCCCAGGGTCCTGGGATCAAGTCCCTTATGAGGCTCCTTGCTCAGTGGAGAGTCTGCTTCTCCTTCTGCCTTTGTTGCCTGCTTGTGCCCTCTCTCTCTGACAAAAAAAAAAAAAAAAAAAAAAAAAAAAAAAAAAAAAAAAAAAAAAGCAGACCCATATCTCACCTCAGCATTGCTATAATCAACTTTGGTGTCTTTATACCTAGTCCTCCAAATTGTTTTCTACACTGCTGCCAAGGATCTACCTAAAATGCAAATCTGGCCATGTCACTTTCTGGCTTAAAACACTTTATTGGCTACCTGTTAGCTAAGAATAAAGTTCAAGTTCCTTAGCATGGTGCCTAGGCCCCTGAATATGTGGTCTTTTCTACCCTCAGTCTCATCTTCCGTAATCCCCTGAATCACACTTAACTCTCTAGCAATTAAATAATCTTTCACTCTTTGTTGTTATCTGAGCATACTATACTGCTTCATGCCTTTGATCCGGTGTCATCTTCTGGGAAGAAGTGTTCTTGAGTCTACCTCTGTGCATAGCCATCACAGCACTTAACACAGTTTGTGAAAATGGTTTCTGTAACTGTTTCCCACAGAGGTTTGTTAAAAAAGCCATTGATGGTATGTGCTTTGCTGAACCTAAAGCTCTTATCTTTCTGTCTCCAGGTTTTGCTATGACACAGGGCACATTAGTCTTCAGACAAGTTTTTGGAAGCACTTAAGTAAAATGGACCTGCTGGGATGGGGGCTGGGGTTGTGGATGAGGAGAATTAGGAAAACATTTGTCTTGAGAAAGTCATGATTGAGCTGAAGCTCAAAAGAGGATGAGTGTTTAAAGGGCATTGCCCAATAGAGAGAACTTCACAAGGGAGAAGGGGCTCTCTTTGAAATTCACAAGATAGAGCCTTAATACAGAAGGACATTCTTTTTAACAAGTAAGTTTATTATCTTAGAGATCATACTAGTGGGTATCTCAGGTTTTAGGCCATGATTTTAAGAAAGTGTAAAATGATTACCAGATTCCTATAGTTAATACAGTTACACATGTATAATAAATTTAGTTCCAAAACATTACTGAAAGTATAATTTGAACAATTATTTTCTAAATGTAAATTACTTTATAGTGGCTCATACAAAAACTCGTGTCTAATTTTCTGCCTATCAGGTACAGCTTTGAATGGTTTTCCTGCAGTCTACCCCTGTTGGCTTGGCAGTTATTCACTTCATAAAAATTTTGCCTCAAATGTGGATTTCATCACCTGGCTCATAAACGATTTCCAAATGGATTTTTAGTAATGTAAGAGTCCTCAGGGATTACCCAGTCCAACAAGTTAATTCTGTAAATAAGAGAATTGAACTACTAAGGTTGAGTGACTTGTTGAAGTCACCTCATATTCTCTGAGGACCCCTCCTTGACTTTTCTACAATATGCTTTCATACCTACCCTATCCCTCCCTTCAGTGTGTGACCTGTGTGCTGATTCCAAGTTTTTGTTCATTCTCAGTAATTTAAATGACAAAATACCTTCTCCCAGACTACAAATAACTAGTTACGACTTATTCACTTGCTATTTTGCAGGTTTCAACAGACTTGGTGAAGTTCTTGGTGCTAAGAACTTGGTTAATTTTTCATTAAAAATTCCACCCTATTGCTGATGTTTACAAACTTTACCTTCCAAAGACAAAGTCATTAAGTAAAGTCATGCTCTCCCATGAAATGTTTCTTTCAACCATTTGACTGGTCCCACTGGTAGATACTGTTCTCAAATTTACAGGATGAATACCTTTTCTATCCAGGTATCGAAAAATTAGATAGTCACTGCTTGACAGGTTTGTATTCTGTCTCACAACCAATGGTGTAATGGGTCTATTTATCATAGGCACTGCCAACTTATATTCCCACAGGGAGGGCAGAGTCTATCTGACCATACTCTCTCCTAGGACACTTAATCCTTAGGCTGACCAGTCACCCAAAGTGAGACCTGGAAGAAATATGGCTCAAACTCTGAGAAGATCAGGCAGTTAGGAAACACCAGATCTGAAAGGATGCAAAGAGAAAATCACTAAGATACACACAGTAACGATGGGTCACAAGTTATAAGGAAGCAAAAAGAAAGGAGAGACTGCGAAGTAGACAAAAGATATATGGAATGAATAAGGAACTCGGGGGCAAATACGGGAAGGGGGCAGGCATGGAGAAGGTTGTGTGCTACATTGAGGGATGTAAGTTTAGACTCTCATTCTCCTGCTGTAAAGATCCTTTAAGCTGTATCCCCATCTGATGAGGCCAAGATAAACGTTTCCTATCGCAAAAGTTTTTGAGGGTTTCTTTGCTTTATAGCTCCTCGAATCTCCTTCTTATAAACCCTGTTCTTGCCTCCACCCGCTCCTCAAAGCCAGCGCCCTAAGTAGAAAGGATTTGATTCTTGCAACCAAAAAAGCTAGTTAAGGCACCTAGGATGTTAGAATGGCTAGAGGGAGACTTCAGCTTTCGGACGTGTGCTACTGGCTGCTCACTTCCATTGTTGACTCTTCCAGTTCTAGGAGAAGTTCTGTGTACGCGACAAACGGTCCTAGCCTGAGCACCTACAGCTTCCACGGCCACTCTTCTCATGGCAGAAACACACCCGTAACCACGCTCCCAGAGAACCACGGTATTCGACGTGGGGGGAAAACATCACAGGACCTGAACCTCTCTCTGATACAATGAAGGGCAAGTCCACCGTTGCTTTCCCCCTCGAAGTTTCAGAGAGCCACGCCGGTCGATAGGGGCACGCTTTTCGGCCGCGGAGCCTCTGCATCCCCGTCCCGAAGTCGCCGGCACCGGACAGGAGCTCCCCGCACCCCGGACCTCCCGGCCCCCACCGCCCACCGGGTCACCTGTAATTGTAGGCGCTGAAATGCTTGCTCTCTCTCAGCATCGCCCGGTACAGATCTAACACTTGTGCGCGGCTGGAGGCTGCCATTTTGGAAAGAAAAAAATAAATGGGTCCTCTTCGAGAAGGTCCCGAGTTTAACCTAACCCACGAAACTTCAGTCTATGCAAAACCACGAACGAAATAAAAGAAAATGCGGCGGGGCTCGGTCTCGCTAGCGGGCTGGACCTGGGTGAACACCGGCCCGCGCCTGGAGGCGCTGGGCGTCGCGCGCCGCTTCGGAGGCGGACGCAGGCGGGCTTCGGGCAGCTTAAGGGGGAGGCGCCCACACGGAGGCGTTCCCGGCCTCCGCAGGCGCCCCCTGGGCTCCGGCGTGCAGCAGCCCTACGGGAGGGCTGAGGCGGGGAGGGAGGACGGCTGCCGGGAAAGGGCTGAGCCTGTGGAGGGGCGGCCTCCCCAGAGGACGCTCCAGCACTGAGTGCGTGTAGCCAGCCCAGGAGCGCCTTCGCGAACAGCCTGGGGTCGCGGCGGGGACATTTAGTTTCCCACCGCGGCCCTAATCGCACTTCCGCGAGGCCCGAGGCCGCGTTGCCAGGGTTACCGAGCGCGCCCCAGGACAACGCTCCGCCCCCGGCTGCAGGTGACCGGCCCCTTGCGCTGGGGCCGCCCTCCGCGCTGCCTGAGAGGCCGAGTGGGGTTCCCAGGGCGCCTTTACGTTACCGTGCTCTGTCTGTGGGCTCCCAGTGCGGGGCGCTTTCTAGCACAGGGACCAGACACGGGGGGACGCGGAGGCGATGAGTGTGAGGGACTCCCTGGTGCTCGGGCTCCGCTCAGGGCGACCGGCTAAGGGCCTCGGGAGCAAGGACCTCCTCCTTGTTAAAATGGCAGCGCCCAGCGTGCTGTGGGGGTATCGCTAAGGGAGGGGGTGCGGCAGGTAGGAGCCTTCCCCAGGAGCGTAGGCAGCGTGCCACGCTTCAGATTTTTGAAGCACCCAGGTTTGGGTCTCCTGGGAGAGCGGTGGGTAAGTGCCGGCCTCGCTGCAGCGTGGGGTGCGAAGTGGTGGTCAGTGCTGGTGGCGGGGGGTTACTTGGCCACGGGATTTCCCCCCTTTTAGGGTGTTCTTTGAAGCTTGGAAGGTTTGCTTTTGAGTTTTCAGCCCCGAAGAGTTTTGTCATCTAGTGTATACAAAAGGTGGAGTGGTGTGGGTAATTAATTGGGAGAACTTCAGGAATTTAAGGACTCCCTTGGGATCATTTCAGACCCAAAGCAAGAAGCCGAGCAAGTTTTCTCTTGATCTTCATGGCTAAGTTTTCTCTCTTGGTCTTTCTCTGAAGACGTCAGCTTTTCAGAATCACTTTGTTACAGTGGTGATTAAAGTTGGTGGTTGTGATCCTTGGACGTAGGACTGGGCGCAGAGAAGCCTGAGCTAGTTCTAGTTACTGTGTTTGCAAAGCACCTGTCCTGTTTTGGGACCCTTTCTGTCTGTAGTCAGCTTTAGGAAGAACCACGATTTTCTTGTTCAGTACACAGCTAGGAGTCACTTTAGACGTCGAAAACAAGTTTGCCTCAACATCCATTTTTCTTCAGCCACTGAGTTGTGGTTGTAGTTCATCTCTTTAAGTTTACCTGGCTTTAAAATGACACTTGCTTTATATCAAAATCTTTTATTTTCTAGAACTTTAGGGGCAGGAAACACTTTTCTGATCTTGCTGCACTTTAGTATACTTGCAACGTGATGTCCTTGCACCCAGATATACTTGTTAATGTTACCCGTTACAAATGCAATGGCATTAAAAAAATAAGGCATGGATGAGAACATACTTTAAAAAAAAAATTATTTTATTTTTTTTTGAGAGAGAGTTGAGAGCAAGAGAGATCACAGAGAGGGAGAAGCCCACTCGCTTATCAACAGAGAACCCCTCTCCTGGCTTCAACCCAGGACCCTGAGATCGTGACCTGAGCTGAAGGCAGTCGATTAACTGAGTAAGCCACCCAGGCGCCCAAGAGAACATACTTTCATTATTAAGCTTCCTGTTTTTTTTTTTTTTAAATAAATAAACAAATAAATAAATCACATATATATGTCAGTATTTTGGAAATCATTGCTTTGAACAACTAATTAAAAAAAGTTACATTGCAAAGCTAAATCTCTGTTTTTGTACAGCTTTGTTGCAGAAATGATGACTCTCTGTTTTCTTTCTTTCTGTTTTTTTTTTTTAAGATTTTTATTTATTTGACACAGAAAGAGAGAGAGCATGAGAAGGGGGAGTGGCAGAGGGAGAGGGAGAAGCAGGCTCTCCGCTGAGCAGGAGCCTGATGTGGTGCTGGATCCCAGAACCCTGGGATCATGACCTGAGCCAATGGCAGCCGATTAACGGACTGAACCACACAGGTGGCCCATGATTATTTTCAGTAATTGCTCCATTTGAGGTTGAAACTGGAATTGGCCACTACCTGAGAATTACTTACTGACATGTCCTTTAATATGCATCTATTCTGGGCAGATTATTGTTTTAGGTACTGATTATAAGCTAGCGGTACCCACCTACTATAATCTAGGCTTCAAGATGTTAAAATTGCCTTAGTATTCACCTATCCATCGTTAAGAAATACGTATAGTTCTTTACCTATGTAAAAGGATGTATTACCTTGTAATAAAATTAGGATTGCTGGATTACTAATGAGCACTTAATGCTTTTTGAAGAGAAATTTCTCCAAATATAGTAATAGGATAAAAGTTTATTGTCTTAGGCTTAAATATTAAGGCGATGTGTAAAGAAAATTTGTATAAATGAGCAACTTGTAACATTATGATTTAGAAATTATTCCACTCCAAACATGGCTCTGAATCTTTATTATATGTAATTGTCATTTGTTTTTATTGATTCTTCATTCTAATAGAATATGAAGCTGGAAGAGACCTTGAATATCAATTCCTTTTTATAGATGAACAAACTAAAGGCCTCGTTCTCATTTATTCATTTATTCAACATTTATTGGACACTTCCTAAGTGCCATATATTATCCAAGATGACGGAGTTACCATGCAGAAAGTCTTTCTCCCCAGAAATGGACAGGGAACTAGATAAGTGAAATATTACTTTGTTTTGACAGGTGCTATATTAGGGATACTATTACCAGGTGTCTGGGGGTGCAGAAGAGGGCCATTCAAGTAGGACTTTGACCTCAGGAGAGATTTTTCCATCATAGAACGTGTTTCCACAATGAGCTAGTAACAGCCAGATGAAGGATGTGGTAAGAGCTTGTAGTGAATATTCAAAGTGTGCAGGCATGAAGGAGCATGACCCATTCGGGGAACTCTGGGAGAGGGGATGGGAGGGACCGTCTGTGAAACCAGGCACGATTAGCCTGCACCTGATTTATTGTAATGATGTTCCTCTGCTTTGGGGATAAATTTTTTCTTCGACCTTGGCTGGTTCACCCAAGTAGAACTTAACATCTGAATTAATGAAACATAGGTTGGTTTTTCAGGTGTTGGTAGGCTTTTGTTTTAAACCGTATTTTTGATCATCTATTCTAGGAGTGCTGAAATTCTGTTTACCTCTACATTTAGCATAGTTGACCAGCCTGGAAGTTCAAGCCACTGTTCTTGTGGATATTTGAGGGTTATAAATCAAATACCGATCTCATTTTCCAAAAGTTTACAGTTTAAATACAATATGTAATTAAAATAGAAGGTACTAAGTGCTGCAGGGGAAGTATGGGGAAGTGCTATGGGGTCTCAGGATGAGAGGTCACTTCCATGGGTGGTGCTTGGGCTACACCTCATATGGACAAAGTGAACGTGGCTGATGCCCAGGCTTCAGGAAAAAAAAACCTTTTTTTTTTTTTTTTTTTTTTTAAATTAATTACCTAGGTGATTGGTTGCAACCTGATGGAGAAACATTGATCTGTGGGAGTTAGGGAGCTTTTTGGAGGAGGTAGTATTCATGTTGGACTTGAGAGAATTTAGGTTTGAGCGGGGCCTTGAAAGGAATTACAGGATTTAGATGTGAGGGTGTGGTAGTAAGATGGTTACTGCAGGATGGAGGTTTACTCTTAGGGTAAAGGAGAGAAAGTCTGAGTGAGGTTTAGGGAAAGATGATCACAGCCTAGGGAACACTGAGGGAAGGAGTAGGAGAGTGCTTGAAGGTGAATGCAGGAGGTGCAGCCGGAAAGACCATCAGGGTGGACACCAGTTGAGTCCTTGTAGGGTCTCAGTTAATCCTCTGGAGACCTGATGGGAAAGAAAGCTGCTCACTGCATTTAAGGACAGGGAAACTGAGAACTTGGATTACTGAGCCAGAGTTAAGCAGCTAGGAAGCAAGGAGTGTGGGCATTGGTCCAGGATGTGATCTGTCTAGCCATAATGCTACTCTGCCTGACAGATGGTCTTTGGTGGAAGCTTTAGGAGTTTGAACTATATTAATTTTTCTTGGATAATATGGGTAAATTTCAGACATATTTGAATTTTAATTTAGCTGGATTCCTACTTATTTGTAAAAGCTAACTGATTAGCTCCTAACAAATATTCAGAGAATCTCAAACATTGATTTTTATACTAGGTTTTTAGTCTTTTAAGATATTTCATTTTTCTTTTACCATGTCTTAGAAATGTCCTCAATCAAATACCTTTTCTGGTTGTCTGTTCTTATGTGCCACAGACATTGCCTCATGGGGGATTTTTGAGACTCACCTTTCTGTAGAAGCTCTTTTCAAATATACCCAAGAAAATCTGTTCTCTGAGAAAGTTAGAAAGCAGCTAGATAGTCTAACTTCATTGATTGGAGGCTAAGGGTTCCCCCTTCTTGTGGGCAGCAACAATAAAACTGACAATCGATTTTGTGTAAAGTGTATCAAATGTCACTTACGTCTAGAGGAATTTTTTTTTTTTTTTTTTAACAAATTCTTTGCCCTCTGAAGGAAAGAAACCATCTTTTCCTAATACAAGTCCCCACCAACATGGGAATTCTTTTACAACGTGATTTGTGGCAGTGTTCTACAGATCACCTTCATTCTTTTTCATAGAGGGATCATTTAAAGGAATGATGTTTTTTTTGTTTGTATGTTTTCCAGTGATTTGTTAATCAACCAGCTACATTGATGGTGATGACAGCTATTATTTACTCAAAGTGTACTTTCTCTTCTAGGAGCATTGCCAGCTAGTTTGTAAACATCTCATGCCCGTAATTCTTATAAAGACAAATTTGAAGCTCTGACGGACTTCTTTGAATGGGGAGTAGTAACTACCGTCTCTGGTTTGTCCAGATTAGTTGGACATTTACAGAAAACACTTAGGATCTGCAGTGTTGACTCTTTTTAGAATAAAAACACAGCCTATGTTTTGCTAGTCACTGATGAAAAACCAGGTCAGTGTCTCCTGATACAGGGTAATGAGTCCTGTGATGTTGACTATCATCTTGGAAAGACGACTTATCTTTTTTTGTTGTTGTTAAGATTTATTTGACAGAGAGAGAGAGAGAGCACAAGCAGCGGGAGCGGCAGAGGGAGAGGGAGAAGCAGGCTCCCACTGAACAGGGAGTCCAATGCAGGGCTCGAGCCCAGGACCCCAGGGTCATGATGAGCCGAAGGCAGGCACTTAACAGATGGAGCCACCCAGGTGCCCCAGGACAACATATCTTTGTAAAGGAAAATCCTACAGTTCTTTTCCTGCTGTGTGTTTCTTTCCTGTGTGTCACTACCTAAAGGTAATGTCATATGCCACAGGTTAATAAGGGCTCATTCCTGCGAGACTGACCTCCCTACCCTCCTAGTTCACATGCCAATTGCAAGTCGTTGGTCCCCAGGTTATGCACACCTTCTGTTCGATTTGGCTGCAAATTGGAGCGTCCCATGATCCCTCCTTCGGTTTGAGTAATTGATTAGAGAGGCTCACAAAGCTCAAGGAAACACATATACCAGTTTATTAAAGGCTGCATTAAGAATACAGATGAACAGCCAGGTGAAAAGATATATAGGAAGAGATCTGGGAGGGCCCTGAGTGCAGGAGTTTCTGTCCCTATCCCTCTTCCTCTGTTGATGTGTTCACCCACCAGGAAGCTTTGCAAACCCATACTATTGAAATTTTATGGAAGCTTCCTTATGTAGCATGATTAGTTAGTAGCAACATTTCCAGCCCCTCTGTTCTCTACAGAAGTGGGGTTGGGGGGCTGGGGTAGGGCCAAAAATCCCAAGCGTCTAATCATGGCTTAGTATTTCTGATGAGTCCACCCAAAGTCACTTCTTTAGAACCAATGATGCTCTTGGTATTCTTATCTCTTAAGAATTTTCAGGTGTTTTAGGATCCCTGTGTCAGGGCTGGGGTCAAAGACTAAAGTTTCCAGTATTCCTATCATTTGGAAAATTATAAGGGCTCTGGGAGATAGGGACTGGGGGCAGAGGCCTATATATATATTTATATATATATATATATATTTTTTTTCCTGCTATCTCACAATCTTTGATACTTGTCTTAGTCTGGTCTACTGTAACTAAATACTATAAACTGCATAGCTTATAAGCAACCGAAATTTCTTACAGGTTTGGAGGCAGGGAAGTTCAAGACCAAGGTGCTGGTAGATTCAGTGTCTGGTGAAAGCTTACTGGTGCGCAGATGGCTGACTTTTTGCCATGTTCTCCCATGGAAGGGACAGGAGATCTCTCTGGGGCGTTTATTATAAGGGTACTAATTCCATTCCTTAGAAATCCTCATGATCTACTCACCCAAAGGCCCTGCCTTCTTAGACTAATACCTTCATTTTTAACTTAGGATTTTAATGTGAATTTTGGGGGACATATACATACAGTCAGCTGTAGTATTATGCTGCAGGATGTTATTAACAGTAGAAGCTAAACAGAATTCATGACTTGTTTACCATTATAGTGAATACTTTTATATGATTTAATATTTCATAGTTTTTTAAGTTAAAAATTTATCGGTTGAGCACAACTAAAGCAATTCAACTTGGCAAATCTATGTCCTGTGTATTGTATAATTGTGAGCTTAGTTAACTAATAATAGTTAAAAGTAAAAGCCTGGCTTGTGTGAAATGGATTGCAGTAATATTGGCAGACAGTGATACAGAGTTAGCTTCAGTTAATAGGGAGAAATATTTTTATAACGATTCCTGACATTCCGGACTGCAGGGGAGAGTGGAAATGGAGAAATCATGAAATAGAACAAAGCTTATCAGGCAGAATGGAGAAATCCTGAAATAGAACGAAGCTTATCAGGCATCTTTCTTCCCTCCTTGATATATCCAGGTATGGTCATTGCTATCTTTTATCTTGAGCACTTTGAAATAAATGCCCGTGCCCGAGCATTAATGATGTGAAGCTCTGTTAGACATCCCATTCACACCTCTCCTTCCAGGTGCAATGAGAGCCCCTCTAGCCTCCTGAAACCTGGTTGTGATGGTAGTTAATGGGGCTGCTTTCATTTGTGGAGCCCTGGTTTTTCAAGAATCCCCTATACTCCCTACTTTTTAAAGCCTCTGGGTACACTGTCCTGGAGTAATACATTTCCTAACAATAAGGTCAGTTTCACCAGCATATCCAATCTGAGTTGGAATGTCCTGTTAATGGAGAGTGAGTCTGTGGATGCTAAGTTATACTGTTTTCTTAAAATCCTTTTCTGTGATCTTGACAACTATTTGAAAATAAATTGTTCAATGTTCATATACTATATTAATGTGACAGTAATTTTTGCTAATTCTTCACAAAAAGCCCTCTGCATCATTTTTGTTGTATTATTAAAATATTTTTTTAAGTTTATTTTAGTAACTCTACACCCAACGTGGGGCTCGAACTCACAACCTCGAGATGGAGAGTTGCATGGTCTTCCCACTGAGCTAGCCAGGCACCTTTTCCCTGTTCTCCCACACCACCCCCACCTCATTTTTAGAATAAAGTTTAAAAAAAGTGTATGTAAACTCACTAACATAGTCATATGACTCTGAGAAGCCATTGCAAATGCTGATCTAAATGCCTAGGACATTCTTTCCACCTTTCCTAATTTGTCTGATGAGTTTAAAAGATACTGAAGGATGTTCTCAAACTGAAGCACATCTTCCTCTTTTAAGCCCTCTTACTGTTGTGAGTGTATTTTTAAACTGAGAGTGACTGCAGTTGCAAGTAACAGAAGACCTAAGTCAAATAGTTTTGAACCAACATAATGGCTTTATTGTCTCATAGATCCTAAAAGTTCGGAAGTCAGATGGGCTTTAGGATTGGTTTATTTGCGTGATGTTGTTAAAGACCTGGTTTTGTTCTTTTTTCCATTCTGTCTTGTACAATGTCAAGTTTTTCCTCAGGCTGGCATCCTTTCTTGGTTGAGGAAGGACACCTACAATTCTGAGGCACTTGTTTCCAGAATGTCAGTAAAGAGAACTTCTGGATCAGGAGTGCCTTACAGTTCTCTCTGTACACCTCTTTGGCTCTAATTGAGTTGTGTGTTCATCCATCTCTAACCAATGACTATGGTTAGGGCACAAAATACAATTAGTTTAGGTTTAAGCCACCTGCCTAAATCCGAGAGGCAAGAACGGGGGTGAGGGGGGCCAGCTGCCCCCAGGGTATATAGGCTATGGAACCTGGGGATGGGTAGGTAGCTATGTGGGGTTGCATACAGTGAAACTGAAGTAGTTACCAGGAGAACAGGGACTGTTTTTGGCAACAAAGTTCATTATAGCAGTCCTGCTAGAGTTCTGTGTCTCTTTGTGTGATTATCTGATTAACATTTTTCTTTGTTATCAGGTTGTATATTCTGTGAGGACAGGGACCATGTCTGTTTTTTATTACAACTGTTTCCTCAACACTTTGCATCTAGCTTTGCATATACTAGGTGATTAATGAATACCAACAGTTGAATGAGTGAATCAATGCACAAGCTCTAAATAACTTATTTGTAAAAATTGTTGGGTGACTTCAGGTACCCAATGATGACTTCAGGTTAGTTGTCTACACAACAGCCATGCCTCCTCTTGGCCAACAGAACAATAATTTTTTTTTTTTTTTAAAGATTTTATTTATTTGACAGAGAGAAACACAGCCAGAGAGGGAACACAAGCAGGGGGAGTGAGAGAGGGAGAAGCAGGCTTCCTGCCGAGCAGGGAGCCCAATGTGGGACTCGATCCCGGGTCTCCGGGATCATGACCTGAGCTGAAGGCAGTCGCTTAACCAACTGAGCCACCCAGGCGCCCCCAGAACAATAATTTTGTTTGAGTGGTGGTGTGCCTAGTTCCTGGAAATGAATCATAATGATCTAAAGTAGTCATGGTGATTCCATTCCCTTTTGGCCAGATACTTGGTTTTCCACCTTTCTTACAGCCAGAGGTAGCCACAAGACACAGCTCTCGTTCATGAGATAAGAGGAAAGGGGCGTGAGAGGAAGTTGGCTGGAAGTTTTCTGGAAAAGATTTTGCTTACTGTTTAAAGATAGGTATTCACAAAGGAGAGTTTGCTTATGCTATCTCTTCTTTCCTACTTGGGATGCTAACGTGAGGACTAATGCTTGAAGCTCAGCAGTCATCCTGAAGAAATAAAGCCTGAGAGAAAGGAGGAGAGAATACAAGAGATTCCAACTTACTGCCATGACTTCTCCGAGCTCTTCAATGAACTCTGGAACTGAGTTCCTACATACTTCATGATGCGTAGACAATAAGTGTGTTTCTTTTAACTGTACTTTCTTATAGCTCAACACATCTTGATGTAGTAGTGCCAAAAATAAGAGTTTCATTGTTTCAGCCTTTCCAAAATATTTTATTTGGAGTTTATTGCATTTGTTAATTTAAGGTAATCTCTCTGCTATTTGTGAAGCTTTGGGATTTTTTCATGTAGTTTCTTTATATAAATCTCTTATGTGCATATACAGGCTAAGCTTTTTTTTTTCCCCTTTTCTTTTTTCACTTCAGGAATTTTGTACATCAGGGTGTCTCTGGAATATTTAGTCTTCTCCCATACTCTTTATGTGACTAGTGATTACATAGATTACATATCCATCTTGAGCAAGGTGTTCCCTGGCTACAGTTTAAATTACACCATCCTGATTTTTATTATTCTTTCTTATAGCATCTTATTCTTTACCTTAACTTTTTGTAACATAAAATTATATTGCTGTATAATTCTGAGATACTGGTTTAATGTTGATTCCTTCCATCAGAAGTCAGTTCCATGAGGGCAGGGATTAGATCTGCAGGCAATGCGCATAGTAAGTGCTCAGTAAACATTTGTCACATGACTGGGTGAAAGAAAAAAAGACTGAGATCCTTAAATTTCTGTATCTTCCAGCTTCCTGTCCCATCACTGCCAACAATTTTTGACAACGTGGGATGTTCAGCTATGGCACAGGGTCTGTTACACTTGTTTAGAGGATGTTGTTTCCAGTTGGTCAAAGTTTCTTTTTAGATTTTATAAGGGAAGTAGCGTAGTCACTTAGCATACCAACTGAGCAAGTTTCTTGTCAGTTTCTTTAGAAGAGTAATAACATATTTTGGATACTTTTCCTTGTCTTAGGATTTATTCCACCGGATTTTGAATTATCTTAAAACAAACTTTATTGGCACTATTTTTCTAATTTGACTTCAAGAGCCTCTACTAGTGAATGTTTTTATGTTTTAGAACACCCTGAAAGCATGGAAATAATTCTCATTTTGGCAGGTTATTGTGCTTGGTTATAGTCAGTTAGAATATCTGAATTTTCTTTCTAGAAGAGTAGTCTCAGGAGAGGCTGTGTGAATTATTGACACAAGCTACTGGCTTACAGTGGAGATCCTTTTAAATAAAATTTTTGGGTTTCAGCAGGCTATAATCCTAGACTGTTGGTAGTACTTTTATTCTTTCTAGGGAGAGTACTGTGAACTTTTAAAATTATTATAAACACTGTGTATGTGAGTGATAGTAAGGGAGAAAACTTGACTAGGATTTTGTTGATTTGGTTACATTTCACAGCTATCACAAAGCTTTTCCATATCATTTTAAGTAAGTCACTTAATTGACATTTGATCATATAATCCATTTCCTAAATCAGGACACTGTTGAGACCAATGAAAGTAGGTGCTGTTAAATAGCGATGCTGGGACAAGGGGCATAAAGCTGAACTGCTGTGGAGAAACCAAGATGTGTGGTCATCCTATTTGGTACGATGGTCTATTATGACAGTGTTACTCTGCACACCCTGATGTCTTAAGACCTTCCAAAATGAGGGAGGCCTTCCTTTGCACAGAGATAGGAATTGCAAGAACCGAAATTCTGAAACTCCTCAAAGCCCCCATTTCCCTTTTATTCCTTGCAGAATCCCTGCATCCTCCCTGCCTTCTGCTCAGAGGTGGGATTCTTACGTTATCTGGATTGCTCTGCATCCCCAATTTGCTATGGTTTCATCAGCAATAGGAGATTGGGGGTGGGGATTTGGTGCAATGAAAGTTTTTTCTACTTAGGCTTGAGTGTGCATGACTAGTGGGCTATACTAAGGTATGGAAGTAAGGGAAGGGTTCTGCTTCTTTTACTGTTTCACTTAATAGAGAAACTGTTGGTTCATGGTTATATCTAATCATAGTCTTATTTTCTGTTGTTTGGACTTTTAGACAAAAGCTCCTAAATATTAATAGGAAGGTAAAAAACCAAACCGTTCAGAACAGGAGATTTGTGTGGGTTTTTTTGGGCTTTTTCCCTCTGTTGTGACTGTGCAGCCTGTCTTTTGGAAGGGGCCATAGCCCAGCCCTACCTGGTTTAAGACAGCCCTAGTCTAGTAATTCAGTCGGCCCCCAGGAGAGGGAAGAAAGATCAAATGCCAGTGTGATGTAGTCCTGAGTCTCATGGTTTTCCCGAGGGTCACAGACCATGCTTAACAGTTCTCTTCCTCTCCAACCATTTCCACTCCATTTTAAGGCCCTGCAAAAGACATCTGACATAACTTTCTTACTTGGTTCTCATACTAATCGTATGAACTAGACATTGTTACCCCATTGTTACCCCAATTTTACCAAACACCCTGAGGCTTAGAGAACTTAAAATAAGTTGGCCCCAGTTCACATGACAGATTTGATATTTGAACTGTTTCCAAATTGTTTGTTTTATCCAGACTGTCTCATGCTAGATTGATTTGGTGGTATAAGAGCAGCTTTGAGAAACTAGCAAGTAATTTACATAGATTCTTATTTTCTGTAATGAGTATCCTCTACAATGTTTTATTTACCTCTGTATGAGCTCTTGTTTTCAAGCTCTCATTGCCCCAGGGTTGGGCTATTTGGCTTTCTGTTTGGTTCTATGCTTAAAAAAGTACAACTAGTGTGTAAATGCCTAAATAAATATGATTAGAATGAATGATCATTACTTTGCATTCGAAATGTATTCAGTGAATATTTGCTACTTCAGTAATTTGAGAGAATTTGTGCTTAGGTTTTATATTTTGTTAGAATCTCTCTGAACCTGCTTTTTTCAACATTGCAGTATCAGTTTTTTTTTTTCCTCCTAGAAATGCTGTACTGCAGGTTCTGCACTTTTAGAATGAGGAATATGAATTTTAAAAGATTCACGGTCCTGTCAGTGAACTCAGTCAGAGCAATGGTTTCCAGCCCACGCACTAGACAAACTGTGAGAGCGACAAAAAGAAAAGGCTTATGAATCCCTACGTTTCTAATGTGCTTGTCTCATTTTTCAAACACATGCACATAGTATAGTGATGGGAAAAATATGCAGTGATAAAAAGCGACTGGGACTTTTTAATGCTTTTAAGTAATTTTGAATTATACGGTGGATGTTAAAAGTGTATATTGCTGAGAGAGTAGATCTTGAATATTCTCATCACAAGAAAAAGTTCTTTTGTGACTATACATGAAGGTGGATGTTAACTAACTAGACTTACTGTGGTGATAGTTTTGCAATATCAAGTCATTATGTTGTACCTGAAACTAATGTAATGTTATATGTCAATTATACCTCAATAAAAAAAAAATCAAAGTACTGTGTCCCAGTCTAAAGGAATTAATACATACAAAACATTTAAAATAGAGCTGGATTCATAAAAAATGCTATAGAAGATTAGCTGTTGTTATTATTGATTGTTGGGTGGAGAGCCTGGCATGATGAGACACTCTGAAGTATAGATTTTCCTTAGGAACTGGCCATCCTTTATCATTGAGTAGCCATTCATTCATTAAACATCAATCTTAAAAAAAAAAGTGTATGTCTGATCTTGTGGAGATTAGATGATTTTTTGAAGTTAAAATTTATTCTTAGACTAAAATAGGTTGGGAGCCCCTGGTCAGGTCGTGGTAATACCAGAATGTATCTGCAGTGTAAACCATGTGTTTCCATCTCCTGCGTGACTGCAGAACACATACCCAAGCCCTGCATGTGGCAGAAACATGTCCTTTCATCACTCAGCGGACATTTCACTGTAGAAGCAATCAGTCAGTTCCACCTATTTTACCTCTATTTGCCCTCTAATTTTGTCTATGTGCTGGACACTATATTATTAGCAGATAGATGTGAAAATAAATTAGATTGTACTTTGCATAGCATTCAATAAATATTTGCCAATAGACTGGTCATTGATTCAGTGGAGTTTTCAACTGGGGCTGTAGTTTCATGATTGACTTCTTTCCCTTGGTTTTCTTACTTCTGTCCCCTCAAAACTGGGTTTCTTTCGTGCTGCAGGATGCTTGTGTTTGAAGCTGAGTAATGTGAATTTTAAGATGTAGGTGACCCTATTCTGAGGGCTTCGGTTTTTCCCTCCACTCTGCTGGCTCCTGCTTCGCAGCTCATCAGCTCCCACGGGTGTTGAAGGGACAAACTACTCCTGGAGTGCTTACTGAGCTGGCTGTCTTGTGGGTTACGTTACTTAGTACTCATCACAGTCCCAGAGAACGAGGAAACATAAATAGTGAGTGGCCCAGCAAGGGTTTGCAGTTAAGCACATTTCATTGACTAAATTACCCCCAGACTTTCAGTTTTAAGTGTTTCTCTTAACTCTTCTGTTCCTCTTCTCCTGCTTATTCCCTTCGCTATCAGGGCTGCAGAATTCTTTATTCCCACCAGGACTTGGAATCTACTGGACTTTCCTCCTTTTTATTGTGCCACACCTGTCTCATATCCTTACTTCTTCCCTCCCTATTCAGTCCAGACTTCTTGTTCACTGTTTAATATCATCTCATTGGTCTGCTTCAGACTAGTCAAGTTCTCAGTCCTAATGATTTCCCTACTCTGCTTTGTTGATGTGCTTTCATTAGTGGAATTGACTAACAGTGTAAGGAAGAAACAAGGGGAGCATCTGTACACCTGGCTTCTCACTGGTATTTTTGCCTATGATTCAGTGATACTGCATCTGTAACCAGTATGTTGAAGTAGCATGACCTATGGGATGGAGGTCAAACACATCCCCCCCACCGGTACTTCTTTAAGATTGTGTTCAGTGGTCTAATCATCCTTTGCTTCTGGATGAAAACTTACTTCTTCCTTCACCCATTCCTTGTACAAAGGACCCTGTGGTTGGAAAAGGCGATGCTGTGTGTATAGCTTTTTTTCTCCTGCTCTAGGTATCCTTTTCCCCTGAGCTGGTAACTTTACCAGGCTATTACTGTTGATCACTGCATTGTAATCTTCCTTGAGCATGGTCTGCTCTTGATATGTAGATTCAAATATGGCTTAATTCTAGGAGAGAGCTTTTTCTGTGATGTCTTTAAATATTTTCCTTTTTGTTATTGTTGTTGCTGTTGTTCTTTAGGAGCACCAGTGTGAAGTAGGTGTTTCGTGTTATGTGTCTAGCATTTTCTTTTTGGTCAGTTTTGTATTTTTATTCATTTATGTTTCCTTTTGTAAGTCTTCTCAGACCTGGCCTCCCTATCCCTGACAGGGTTTTTTAAAAATATTTTTTATTTATTTGACAGAGAGAAACACAGCCAGAGAGGGAACACAAGCAGGGGGAGCGAGAGAGGGAGAAGCAGGCTTCCTGCCGAGCAGGGAGCCCAATGTGGGACTCGATCCCGGGTCTCCGGGAGCATGACCTGAGCCGAAGGCAGTTGCCCAACCAACTGAGCCACTCAAGTGCCCCCTTGACAGGGTTTTTATTCATGTTTATTTAACATCTTGTTACCTCTGATATGACACTTACTTTGTATGAGTTTCATTTTCCTCTCCTATTTCTTGAGCTATACCATCTCACTTTGAATCTTCTGTTGTTTTGTAACTTTTTTTTAATCATTTGTATATCTTCCTTGACCTTCACCAAGACCAGTTTTTGTCTTTTTATTTTTTAAGTTTTTTTTTTTAATTAACATATAATGTATTATTTGTTTTAGGGGTATAGGTCTGTGATTCATCAGTCTTACACAATTCACAGCACTCACAATAGCACATACCCTCCCTTAAGTTTATCTGTTTAGGGACGCCTGGGTGGCTCGGTTGGAGCAATGTTAGTAAACAATGTTTATGGGAGGAGTGCCTGTCGTAGTGTGTGGATGTGGTCGGTGTATTCATACATTTATAGCCAATTTCAGGCCACCGTCAAAGAGCCACCAAATGCAGAATTGAGAAGAGATGTGCCCAGTCTCTGATGGTATTAGCTGTCAACCACTGAAAATTCAGTCTTTGTGAATCTTTTCAGTTCTTCCTCTGTGTAGAGTTAGTCACCTCCTCCACTGCCCTCCAAGAACCATTTAGTTTTGAGTTCTGGCTGGGAACTTACATATTTCTCACTCTGGTTTTCTGGGGATCTGTGAACTCCTTGAGTGGTATGAGCGATTCTTAGTTACAGTGCCAGATATTCAGTAAACCTTTAAATAGCCGCGCCAGTGTATCAGTGATATTGGTTGTAATGTTTCAGATGGGAGCATGTGGATGGATCCTATTGTCTCTAAAGAAAAAAATAAGTCATTGATGTTTCTGTGTTATTTTCTTATATAGCTTTATTTCTCATGCTTTTTATTTTGGTCATGTTAATATTTGCACAAAATGGCCTATTAGTTGCAGGATTTAACAGGCGTATAAATCAAGTGGAAAACTGGCTGAGATTTTTTTTTCCTGTTAACTGTAGTTATCTATAAATTGATGTTTATATGTTATTTTCTTATATACGTCCTTTCTCATACTTCTTATTTTAGTCACGATAATAATCGTACAAAACTGTCTAGACGTTGCTATATTTAATAGGTTTATACATCAAGCAGAAAACTGTCTGAGTTTTTCCTTTTTCCTGTCAGTCAATTACAATTGTTTGTAAGTTAATAATACATCTTAGCTTTTCTATCATTTAGTTGTTAAGTGTTTGGTCCAGATTTCCTGTGTCAGTCTTCTAATTTAGTACAATTTGCTGCTTAGTAATCAGTCACTGTGTTCCCTTTGTGACCTGGTCAGATGATGACAACACCAGAATTTTAAAGGCTATTAAAGTTTGTAATACATGAAAGAGTAAGAGATAAGCCTATGCTATTGTCATTCATACTGTTTATTTTCCTTTAGTATATTTCTATTAGTTTTAAAGTTCAGACATTGGGAATGTTGCCTAGGACGTGAAATCAGTATTAAGCAGAAATATTCTACATCTTACCTTCTTCTCTGTCTAGTTTCCCCATCACTCAAAAGGAGCCACTTTTCAAAAGATACTTTTCTAGCATTTTTTGATTGGCTTTTCTGTGAGTTTTTGCTCTCAGGGTTTGAGAGTTGTGTGATTCATGAAGAGGAAATATTTCAGAGGCTTGATTTATCAGCAATTTCATGACCAGAGATCAAAACATAGGTGGGGCAAGGGAAATAAAACCTGATTTACTGAACATCCACTTTGTGCTATGCCCTCTATCTACATTTGCATTTGCACTTTGAGTTTTTATGAGAACTCTGACTCTGAGGCACTATACCCCTCTAATAGATAAATAAATTAAAGCTTACAGAGTGTGTGATTTCCTGCAGTGTTGAAGCGAAAATTTGAAACTAAGGCAATAAGACCCTAAAGCCAAGGAGTCTGTTTGTTCTAGGATTTGGATTCCTTCTTTGCCCCTCAGCTAAGTATTCTCTTCTTCTCTGGGAATAGCGTTGAATCAGTTGAACCATTCTTTGCTCTGACATTCAGATCCATCAGTTCTGTCTTTTTTATAATTAGGCATCACTGGCAATTTTGTGTAACAAGTAAGCTATGATCCTTCTCCACAAGTTGACCAAAGAGAGATCTTACTGGCTTCAAGAAAATATGGAGGTTGTACTATGGCTGTAAAACTTTGTGAAATAATTTATTGAATGTGTCTTGTGTGTGAAGAGATGACCTACAGGATGCCTCTTTCTTGGTTGCCCAAGGCCCGTTTGGATTGCTCAGAGGTTGACACAGCTCTCATTTTCGAATACCTGCTGTGCTCCTGTTTTACGTGTAATTCATAGCAGTCTTGGTAGAACCCTGATGAGATGGAGCGAGTGCCAGTTAACATCTGGGAGAAGAGGCTGAAAGAATCTCTTCAGTGGGCCAGGGCTTTACAACTAGCTAATGGTGGAATGGGAATTTGAACTCTTGTCTGCAGGTATGTAAGCTCAGGCTCTCTCCGCTCACATGAGCTGCCTCCCCGTTATCCTTCTTTCTAGGAGACAGACAGCATTTGAGTCATATGAGCAAACTCAGAGGTTAGATCTGTCTTTATCTGAACTGTTCCTCTTTAGTTGTTTCCAGATCACATTACCTGACAGATGGATAACCTCTTGGTTTCACTAACCCATTGGTTCTCCGGCCTCATATGACACATCTGAGAACCTTTACAAACTACCAGTCTTCTCTTCCACTCACATCACGCCCATCATAAACCCTAGGCAGGGGGCCCAGTAATAATATATTTAAAAAGTGTCAGGGGCTTCTAATGTGCCACCAGGATGGAAGAACACTTCATCAGGCCCAAGTCAGAGAGCTGTGTGAAAGAACAGGTGGTACCCATCCATGTTTATTGCCCCCGTGCAGGTGTGGCATGGCCATTTCTTACCTGCAGTGCGGTGGGGAAGCCCTGAGTTTAGTAGGATGATAGAAATACATCCTTACATCCCAGTGCTTCAGGAACAGCTCACATGACTGGGCTAGGTATGTTCCAAGTTTCCTTTGGTAAGCCTCTTTGACAAGAGGGAGAACCTAGTTTTAAGAGAACATAAATCCTGAACTTGAATTTTTCCTCCCTTAAGCAGATTTTAGAATTGATCCTGTCCATAATCTTGAAATACATGACAGTTAACATTACACCAAGACTTCTGGCTGCCCCATTTAACCAGTCTTCTTGTGATACATGTGCCTTTGTCTTTCAAACTCCAACAGCAAATCAGTAAAGCAAAATCTAGTTTTGCATTTCCGAAGGCCTGAATTTCTATCTTACCAGCTGTCATTGAACTGGTTTTAGCAAAACTTTCTGTAGAAGATGTGAAAGATGTGAACATAATTTCAGGAGTCTTCTGAAAGTGGCCAGTATTGCTTTTTGGCAAAATAGTTTTATTAAATGCCATTTTGACTGATCTCAGCAATTAATTAAAAATGAAATTTTCACATGAGATATTTGTAATAAAAATGATTTTATGGAGAAATTTAGATAATTTAAAAAATGATTATCTAAAAGTGCTTATAGCCTTCCCAAAGCTTTCTGCTAGTTGAAGTTAAGGTGACACACATCATCTTCTGGAACCTAAAGCATGCAATCCAAGGCTGAGTTAAACAACCCTTGACAATTTGAGAACCTGTTAGAGAACTCTTGGCCTTAGCAGCTGTGGGGTTTGTGAACGGTCGGTCGGAAGCGGTGGCTTTTGGTCTTGGCCGCACATTACAGTCTTCAGGAGCTTGTGAAACTTAATGTCAGGGCTCCTCCCACAACAATCAAATAAAAATCTCATGATGGTGTCTTGACACAGATCTTTCTTAGCAGCTTTCCAGGTAACTGAATCAAGATGGAGAACCACTGGCGCTTAGTGCTGCCACCTGTGTGTGTCATTGGTGAAGACACAATCATTGTCCATCAAGGATTTTGGAATTTTGTGAGGGTGACCTTCTGAAATGTTTGAGGGCAAAGACTCTTTCTTGTTCTGTTTCTTAGCAGCTCTTCTCCGGGCACAGTAAATATTTGTAAATTAGTTTTATTTTTTTTTAAAGTATTCCAGATTTCAAGTTGTTCTCTAGATAAAACTGATTATTTCCCCCGGATAAGCCTAGCCCTATGTGCACAAGTACAAAAATGAAGACACCCACCGCCCTGCCCACACACACCAAACCAAACCAAACCAAACAAAAAACCCAAAACAAAACCCAGAAATGAAACCAGGAGATTTTAGGAGATTCAAAGCAGGGAGGTCATGAAGGCCTAGTGTATTGGGAGTGACTGGCTGGTGGAGCAGGAGGTATTCCTTCCTGATTAAGAGATGTCTGTCCAGAAACTCCCCATGGCTTTGGGAGAACCCTGAAGGATCTCTCTATTCCTGTCTCTATAACAGGCAGCACAGGAACGAATACATGTTGTTGTATTTTCAAATAAAATCTGTGCCTCTCAAATGCATGCTCAGTATACTCCTGAATCACCTTTAAAATACCGTGAGTATGAAAAAGTGTTTATCCTCTTATGATGTGTAAGCCTAATATGTACAGAAGCTACTCTGGAATTAACTTCACCTTTTTGTTATTCATTGATCAGGTGATGGCTGCAAAGCAGGATAAATGTACAGGTAGTGGATTTAATTTAATGTAACTCAAAGCTTTTACATTTTTAGACAAGGCCTGGCTCACAATATTTTCTTTAGATTAATTGATATCTGCCATATGTAGATATTTGACTTTTTTTGAAGACTTAAACTAAAACATTAAATAAAGTCGTAGTGAGAATTGCAGAGTGGTTTGCTTTTAAAACAAGCTAAATTGACCCAGGAGGTTTTAGAATGACTGTACTTTTCAGTTACATTTTCCTTGTCTTTTAAAAATGATTTATTTATTGATTGATTGATTGATATACAGTGTTATATTAGTTTCATGTATACTCTCTAATGATTTAACAGTTTGTCAGTGCTCACCAGTTACATTTTTGAGAAGGAAATTGATATCAATTCCAAATGGGTGGTTATAGATACTTAAAAAAAAAAAATTACAACAACAATCTTTTATTTACCAGAAAGGTGCAAACTGGAAAGCAAAAAAAAAATGTGATAAAACTTGTTAGTTAAGGAATTCAGATTTCCAAATGCCTTATACATTTGTACTTTTAAGTCACATTTTTTCCCAAGTAATCTCTGTAGAGTAGAATAGGTGCTAGCCATATTGAAGCTAAACTTTGTTTTTATGTAGTAGCATGTTATCAGAAATACCATGTTTAGAAGTAAGTATATTTAGGATATGAAAGATGTGCATGGGCTTTGGTATTGAGTCTCTGTATTGCAATTTATTCATGATATAGAAGAATACTGGTGTTTTTTCCTTGTTTAGCATTATTTCAATATTTCTTTCAATAAAATCATAACATCACATTGTCAGTTTTTACCCCTAGACCCTCATTTTAAGGAGTATTTTTGTGTCTGGCCCATTGTGGATATCTCCATGTAATTAACAAGGTCAGTTTTGAACAAAGTTGGTGCTTGGGGGTTGGTATCTTATATCCTATTTGTTTGGACTAGAGCCCTAATCTTTAATATATTTTTTCCTTAAAGTTATACTTGATCTGTAATTAATCTAAATTATAATTTAAAGTAAAGCTGCCATCAGTTGCTGACATTTTCTAGCTCTTGCAGTATGATCCTGAAGTGGGTGAAGTACCAAACCTAGCACTGGAGGGTCGACGTTAAGCCCTACTTTGCCCCAGCTGTGTGATCTGGGATCAGGTTACCTTTTCCTACTTAACTCTCTTCAGTCCAAGATGGAAATAAAATTGTCTGTATTCTCCCTACCTCTGGGGACATTTTGTAGAGATTAGGAATGTATTCTCATTATTTTGTGCCATAAACTGAATATTTGTTTCCCTTTCTCCCCGGTTCCCATGTTGAGATCCTAACTCCCAATTTGGTGGCATTTGGAGGTGCGGACTTCGGGAGGTGATTGGGTCATGAGAGTGGAGCCCTCATCATTGGGATTATGCTTAATAAAAGGGTCCCCAGAGAGCTCTGCCCCTGCTGTAGTGTGGGGACACAGTGAAAGGATGGCTGTCTACAGGAGGAAGTGGGCTTATGTGGCTCCAAATCTGCCAGCACCATGATCTTGGACTTGCTAGCCTCTACAACTGTGGGAAATAAATGTTTGTCCGGAAGCCACCAGGTCTATGGTATTTGTTATAGCAGCTCCAACTAAGAACATTCTGCTTTGGTTTTCTGTAAAAAAAGAGGGTGTGCCGGGAGGGATTTGTATTACTGCCCAGTGAACTCAGTGAACGAAATCTTTTTTGTTTGTTTTTTGTTGTTCCTTTTTTTGGGATAACTTCACATGGTATTGTAACATCTGAAGCTTATGCTTTTTTCAAAATATAGTAAAATGAAGTGTTTTTACACAGTCTTTTACTGAAAATGATAGTGACATACTTTATTTGAAAGAAGCTTAATTTTAATTACGGAAATGTGTTTGGGCAGAAATGTCGCTATGCAATGAATGTTTTGACATGTGTGGATTTAAAATATGTTCCCTAGTCTGATCTCCTATAACTATTCAACCTCACTATGTTTTCCAGTTTAGTTGGCGTTAGACTTTTCTTCATTAAGGCTAAAAAAAATCAAAACCTGATGTCAGAAGCGTGATTTCCATATTTGACTCTTAATTAATTTGGTATGAGAATGAAGTCTTTTTTTTTTTTTTTCCCAATGCCAAGCACTTCAGCTCTTTCCAGCAATAGAGGTTCTATTTTTTTCTCTTGCAAAGAAATGGGACGGGAAGGAAATTGCCTAGACAGTTTGGCTCCCATTACGTACAGGGGAAGAGAGTGCCATCCAGCCACCTTCGCAGGCCTTGCGTGCCCTAGAGGACAGTGGCTTCAGCATCAGTTCACGGCCTTCCTGCCTTGGCTCAGCTCAGAGGTCTTGGGTAGCTCCTTGAAAGGGAACTTGGGTCATAACAAAACCAGCCTGAGACCTGCTGTTAGAGAGCCACTTGGGTTGAAAAGGTGATGAAGAAGACTGAGAAGACAGTGGATGATGAAGCCTGTATAAATGGGTGAATGAGGAGCCAGGCAGAGGTGTCCCAAGCACCTAAGCGACAGAGGCCCCGAGAGGTTCACTGTTTGGAGTTCCTGTCGGTCCTGTCTTTTGAAAGCTAGGGTGTTTTCAGTGTCCCCCTGCCTGAGAGCTGTCAGTGGGGCTGTGACAGTGCTGTGGTGCCCACTGCATGGCAATTGACTGTCTCCTGGGAAGAGGATCGTCCCCCAGTTAGCTCTGAGACCAGCAGTGGGGTGTTGCTGCTCCAAGCCTGCGTGGCTTGTGTGCCCTTGGCAGGAATAATGACCTCCCACCCTCAAGTGGAAGCTACTGCGGTTGCGATGACAGTATCTTGATTACCTATGTGAATAGTGGCCTGCGAGAACACAGCTAGTTAAAATGCACTGTAGTTTGGAAACCTCGCTTAAGCCCATTTTTCCTCTACTAAGAAGTAACAAAATTAATTTCTCTTTCTGTTCCTGCCCCTATGAGATGTTGGTGCTTCAAGAAATGAAATGACAAAAAGGCATGTGATTTAGAGAGAGAACGAGAAGTGCCTAGGATAATATATGGACGGTTGTCCAACTTCCCCATTGGAATAGATTTGGGTGTCAGTTAAATGCTTTGCTTGGGGTTTCAAGTTCAATGAGGCAGCTGCAAAACATACTGAAATCAGTCTCTAGAATGTGCTAAGCCCTTCCCACCTGGACACTTTAGTTCTTCAGTTCCCTCTATTTGGAAACTGTTTCTGTCATTTTGAATAGCTTATCTTTCTAATCATGGCGTAAACATTATTTCCTCAGACAGGACTTCCCTGGCTGCTCTTCTGTATCTAAAAATCAGGTCTCTACTCCTCTGTTTTTTAGGGTTCTATTTCTCTCCTACTTAAATGATTGGTTCCCCTCCCAGCCGTACCTGATAACTAGCACAGTGCCAGTTCTGTAGTAGGAGCTCAGCAGCAAACATATGTTGAATGAATGAATGAAAATGCTGTGATTTGCTTCAGAGAAAGGCACTTATTATCTAGAACTTCATTCAGTGGACATTTTGTGCGGATGGAAGTGTTTTATATCTGCGCTGTGGACTATGGCAGCCACCACCCGCCTATGGCTCTTGAGCACCTGAATGGGGCTAAATTTAATTACTTTAAATTTAGGCAGCCACATGTGATTAGTGTCTCCTGTATTAGCACAAATCTAGAAGATGTGCTTTTATCAGCCTTTGACATTTATTTACTTATTTTTAAAATTTTTATTTATTAGAGAGAAGAGCCTGTGCATGCATGTGCAGGAGCATAGGGATGTCTGGGGAAGGGGTAGAGGGAAAGCGAGAGGCTGACTGTCTGCAGAGTAGGAAGTCTGGTGGTGGGGCTGATCCCGGGATGCTAGGGTTATGACCTGAGCCCAAGGCAGACCCTTAACCTACTGAGCCACCTAGGCTCCTTTGACAATTAAAAAAATTAATATTTAATACTGTCCCATTAAACAGGTAGTTTCTGAAGCTGAAAAGGCCTTCTAAAAGGAGGACCATGTGCATAGTTCATTTTACAAAAACATAATGGGTGTGTTTTGCGGTTTACTTGAGATGTAGAAGAACTTATGTCCTTAGTGACATTCTGTGATTTAATATTAACATTACATTTTTTTCTATTTATTTTTTTTATTATTTCAATTGCATTATATCAGTTTGCTGGAGCCTTCCTGGGCTTTAGTTTGAGGGAGGACTCATCAGGGAGTCAGGGTTAGATTTCTTTGCATTCAAGCTTGCTGTAAGGTTCCTGTGCCCGGCTATCCATTGTCAGCAGCTGTTTATGCAGCAACAGCTGCCTTAAAACTACACAGTGTGGATGTGTTTTGGAGGCTAAACCTTTTCAAGTGAAGAGCAGGATTAAAAAGAAGAATTAGTAGGTTCAATTTAAGTAATATATTAGTACTTTCCAAATGAGGATAGGATTAGAGAAAGAATTATCAGGATAAACTTCACAATTAATAGATGTAAAGCATCAGATTTAAACTCCTGATTAATAAACTGTTGATGTTTTATTTATATTGTCTTTTTTATTGAAGTACAGTTGACATACAATATTGTATTAGTTTCAGATGTCTTGCATAGTGATTCAACACTCCATGCATTATGAATTGATCACAACAATAAAGCTAGCTACCATCTGTCACCATACAAAGTTGTTACATATTACTAGCTACATTCCCTATGGTGTCCATTGTATTCTTGTGCCTTATTTATTTTATAACTGGGAGTTTGTACCTTTTAATCCCCTACCCTTACTTTGTGCATTCTCCTACCCATGCCTGCTGTAGCGGCCCCGTCATTGTTCTCTGTTTCTATGGGTCTATAGTTGTGCTTGTTCTTTTGTTTTCTGGATTCCATGTGTAAGTGAAGTTACATGGTAATTTCTTTTTCTTTGTCTGACTTGTTTCACTTAGCATACCTCTAGGTTCATCCATGTTGTTACAAATGGCGAGATTTCGTTCTTTTTTATGGCTGATATTTCAGAACTACATCTTCTTTATCCATTCATCTTTCAGTGGACCTTATCCATTCACTACTGATAGACACTTGCTTCCATAACTTGATTATTGTAAATAATGCTGCAGTGAACATAGGGGTCCACATATCTTTTCTAATTATTAGTGTTTTCATTGTCTTTGGGTAAATACCCAGAAGTGGAATTGCTGGATTGTATTGTAGTTCTACTTTTAATTTTTTGAGGATTCTCCATACTGTTTTCCATAATGGCTGCACCATTTTGCTTTCCCACCAACAGTACATGAGGGGTATTTTTCTCCACATCCTCATCAATACTTGTTATTTCTTATCTTTTTGATAATTGCCATCCTGAGAGGTGTGAGGTGATTTTTCACTGTGGTTTTGATTTGCATTTCCCTGACAATTAGTGATGTTAAGCATCTTTTCATGTGCGTTGGTCATCTTTATGTCTCCTTAGAGGAATGTCTATTCAGGCTTCTGCCCGTCTTTTTTTTTTTTTTTTTTTTTTTTTTTTTTTTTTTTTTTTTTTTTTTTTTTTTTTTTTTTTAATTGGATTTTTTTTTTTTCCTGATACTGAGTTGTGTGAGTTCTTTGTAAATTTAGATACTAATCCCTCATCAGATTATCATTTACGAGTATCTTCTCCTATTCAGCAGGTTGCTTTTTCTTTTTGTTGATGATTTCATTTACTATGCAAAAACTTTTTAATGTAATGTAGTTGAGCAATTTATTTTTGTTTGTGTTGTCCTTGACTGAGGAGACAGATCCAAAAATTACTGATCAGGCTGATGTTCAAAAGCTTATTGCCTATGTTTTCTTCTAGATGTTTTCTGGTTCCTGGTCTTACATTTAAGTCTTTAATTCATTTTGAGTTTATTTATTTATTTTTTAAAAAGATTTTATTTATTTATTTGACAGAGAGAGAGAGAGATCAGGAGTAGGCAGAGAGGCAGGCAGAGAGAATGGAGGAAACAGGATCCCTGCTGAGCAGAGAGCTCAATGTGGGCCTCGAACCCAAGACCCTGAGATCATGACCTGAGCCAAAGGCAGAATCTTTAACCCACTGAGCCATCCAGGCGCCCCTTGAGTTTATTTTTTGTTTAGGGTGTAAAAAAGTGGTCCCGTATCAGTCTTTTGAATGTAGCTGTCCTATTTTCCCATCATCATTTATTGCTGAAATTGTCTTTTCCCTGTTGTATGTTCCTTTGTCATAGATTAATTAGACTATATGGGTTTATTTCTGGACTCTGTTCTGTTGATCTGTGTATCAAAACCATACTGTTTTGATTTTTAGAGTTTTGTGGTGCAGTTCGAAATCAAGGAATGTGATACTTCTGGCTTTTGCTCTTCTTTCCCAGATTGCTTTGGTTTTGGGGGTCTTTTATAGTTTCATATAAATTTTAGGATTCTTTGCTGTTGGCATTTTGATAAGGATTGCTTTCAATCTGTAGATTGCTTTGGGTTATATGAACATTTTAGCAACATTAATTCTTCCTATTCATGAGCAAGGTCTATCTTTCCATTTATTTGTGTCTTCAGTTTCTTTCATCAGTGTTTTATAGTTTTTTTAGTACAGGTCTTTCACCTACTTGTTTAAATGTATTTCTAGGTTTTTAAATTCTTTTTGATACAATTGTAAATGGGATTTAAAAAAAATTCTTTCTGATAGTTCATTATTAGTGTATAGAAATGTAACAGATTTCTGTATATTAATTTTGTATTCTGCTACTTTAGTGAATTCATTCTAATTATTATTTGGTGGAGTCTTTAGAAATTTTAAATATAGTATGTTATCTACAAATAGTGAGTTTTATTTTTTCTTTTTCAATTTGGATGGCTTTTATATCTTCTTTTTGCCTGATTGCTGTGGCAAGGACTTCTAATACTATGTTGAATGAAAGTGGTAAGAGTGGGCATCCTTCATCCTTGTTTTATTCCTGACCTTAGAGGAAAAGCTTTAAGCTTTTCAGTATTGAGTATGCTGATAGCTTTGGGTTTGTCATATATGGTCTTTGTTATGTTGAGGTATGTTCCCTCTCTACTCGCTTTGTTGAGAGATTTTTTTCATAAGTAGATGTTGAATTTTATCAAATACTTTTTCTGCATCTACTGAGATGATCATACAACTATTTTTAATGCGGTGTGTCATGTTGATTCATTTGCAGATATTGAATCTTTTTTGCACCCTTGGAATAAATCCCGCTTGATCGTGGTATATGATTCTTTTAATGTATTGCTGAATTTGGTTTACTCATATTTTTTTGAGGATTTTTATCGTAGTGTCCATCAAGGATATTGGTCTTTAATTTTATTTTTTTTTGTGGTGTCTTTGTTTGGTTTTTGTGTGAGGATAATCATGGCCTCTTCTACAGAATGATTTGGGTACTCCTTCAATTTTTTTGTAATAGTTTGAGAGGGGTAAGTATTAACTCTTCTTTAAATGTTTGGTTGAATTCACCTGTGAAGCTATCTGGTCCTGGACTTTTATTTTATTGGGAATGCTTTGGTTAGTGATTCAATCTCAATACTAGTAATTTTTTCAGATTTTCTTTTTCTTCTTAATTCAGTCTTGGAAGACTCTATGTTTCGAGTAATTTATCCATTTATTCTATGTTGTCCTATTTGTTAGTGTATAATTGCTTTTTGTTTTAGTTTTTTTTCTTTTTTTTTTTTTTAGAAAGAGTGTACACACATGCATGAGTGGGGGAAAAAGGGAGAGGGAGAGGGAGAGAGAGAATCTGAAGCAGTTTCCTTACCCAGCATGAAGCTGAAGCAGGGCTCGATTTCATGACCCTGAGATCATGACCTGAGCTGAAATCAAGAGCCGTATGCTTAACTGAATGAGCCACCCAGGTGCACCTAACATATAATTGTTTGTAATAGTCTCTTATGACCCTTTGTATTTCTTTGGTATTGGTTGTAACTTCTCACTCATTTCTTTTTTTATTATTATTTTTTATTTTTTTAAAGATTTTATTCATTTGATAGAGAGAGCACAAGGAGGGGAAACTGCAGGCGGAGGGAGAGGGAGAAGCAGGCTCCCTGCTAAGCAGTGAGTCCAATGTAGGGCTTGATCCCAGGACCCTGGGAGCATGACTTGAGCCGAAGACAGACACTTAACCAACTGAGACACCCAGGCACCTCTCTTTCATTTCTGAATATATCGATTTGGGCCCTCTTTTTTTTTTGATGAGTCTGCCAAAGGTTACCAATTTTATTTTTTCAAGTAATCAGCTCTTAGATTTATTGATCTTTTCTATTTTAATTTTTTTAAGTCTCTAGTTCATTTATTTCTACTCTGATCTCTGTTGTTTCCTTCCTTCTACTAACTTGAGACTTTATTTGTTCTTTTTCTTCTACTTCCTTTAAGTGTAAAATTAGATTTGTCACTTGAGATTTTTGTTTCTTGAGGTAGGCCTATATTACTATGAAGTACTTTTAGTACTGCTTTTGCTGCATGCACAGACTTGGGACTGTTGTGTTTCCATTTTCATATGTCTTAAGGTATTTTTTGACTTCCTGTTTGAATACTTCATTGACCCTTTGGTTTTTTAGTATCAATTTAAAGAAGTCCTCACCATGTGTTTTTTCCAGTTTTCTTGTAATTGATTCTAGATTCATATCATTGTGGTCTGAAAGGATCTTGAAATCTTGAATTGATTTCAGTTTTCTTAAATTTATTGAGTCTTGTTTTCTGCCCTAACATGATCTAACCTGGAGAATGTTTCATGTGCATTTGAAAAAACTGTGTATTCCTGCTGCTTTTGGATGGAGTACTCCATGTATATCTATTAAGTCCCTCTGGTCTAACTGTCACATAAGGCCATTGTTAATGACTTTTCTGACTGAATGATCTATCCACTAATGTAAGTGAGGTGTTTGAATCCCCTAATATTATTCTGTTACTGTCAGCTTCTCTCATTATGCTTTATGTATTTAGGTGCCCCTATGTTGAATGCATAGATATTTACAAATATTTTTATCCTCTTATTGGATTGACTCCTTTATTATTATGGAATGCCCATCTTTGTCTCTTATCACAGTCTTTGTTCTAAAGTTTATTTTGTGTGATATGTTACTACCCCCAGATTTCTTTTCATTTCTGTTTGCATGGGATATCTTTTCACTTCCCTTCACTTTGAGTGTGTGTGTGTCTCTCTGAAGTGAGTCTCTTGTAGGCAGCATGAAAATGGGTCTTGCTTTCTTATCTGTTTTGTCATCCTTTGCCTTTTGATTGGAGTACTTAGTCCATTTATTTTAAATAATTATTGATAGATATGTATTTATTGCCATTTTGGTGGTTATTTTTTGGTTGTTTTTGTAGTTATTTTGTTCCTTTCTTCTTCTCGTGCTCTTTTCCCTTGTCATTTGCAGACTTTCCTTAGTGTTCTGTTTATATTCCTTTCTCATTTTTTGTGTATCTATTATTGATTTGGTTTGTGGTTACCATGGGGTTTATATATATACCATTCTACATACATACCAATCTATTTTAAGTTCATGGTTACTTAAGTTCAAATGTGTTTTAAAAGTACTCCATTTTCATATCACCATAAATCCCGTGTTTTATGTTTTTGTCATCATTACATCTTATTTTGAATAGCTCTTGACTAATTTAAATCTAGATGATTTTACTGCTTTTGTCTTTTAGTTTTCTTAAGTGGCTATGTAGCCACTACTTTACTATATCTTTACCTTTACTAGTGAGATTTTTCTTTCATAATTTCCTTATTTCTAGTTATGGCCTTTTGTGTTTTTCAATTTAAAGAAGTCCCCTAAACATTATTTGCAAGATTAGATGATGTTGATGAACTCCTTTAGCTTTTGCTTCTCTGGGAAAATCCTTGTCTTTACTTTAATGCTGAGTGATAATATTGCTGGGTAGGATATTCTTGGTTCTAAGTTTTTTCATTTCAGCACTTTGTATACAGTGTGACACTCCTTTTTGGCCTGGAAGGTTTCTGTAAAAAATCAGCTGATAGTCTTATGGGGGTTCTCTTATGTATGACTAGTTGTTTTTTCTCTCTCTGCTTTTAAGATTCTCTTAACTGTTGACACTTTGATTATGTCTTGGTGTGGGTCTCTTTGAGTTCATCTTGTTTGGGACTCTCTTCACCCCCTGGACTTGAATGTTTGTTTCCTTTGCCAGCTTTGGGAAATTTTTAAGGCATTATTACTTCTAATAGGTTTTTCTGTCTTTTTCTCTTTTCCTTCTGGGATTGCCGTAATATAAGTGTTAGTGTGCTCAATGTTGTCCGGAGATCCCTTAAACTACTCTCACTTTAAAATTTTTTTTTTTCTTTTTGCTTCTTCAATTGGGTGATTCCCACTACCTGGTCTTCCAGATCACTGATCTGTTCCTTGCTTCATCTGATCTGCTGTTGTTTTCATCCTGTGTATTTTTCATTTCAGTGATGTGTTCTTCAGCTCTGATTGACTCATATATATATATTATATACATATATAATATATAAAAATATATATGTAATTGTTGTTGAAGTTCTCACTTTGTTTTTCCATTCTTCTCCCAAGTTCAGTGACCATCTTTTTTTTTTTTTTTTTAAAGATTTTATTTATTTATTTGACAGACAGAGAGAGAGATCACAAGTAGACAGAGAGGCAGGCAGAGAGAGAGTAGGAAGCAGGCTCCCTGCCAAGCAGAGAGCCCGATTTGGGCCTCGACCCCAGGACCCTGAGATCATGACCTGAGCCGAAGGCAGAGGCTTTAAACCCACTGAGCCACCCAGGCACCCCAGTGACCATCTTTATGATCATTACTTTGAACTTTTTATTTGGTAGATTGCCTATCTCCATTTCATTTTGTTCTTTTTCTGAGTTTTTGTCTTGCTCTTTTGTCTGCAACATGTTCCTTCTATTCCTCTTTTGCCTAATTCTCTGTTTGTTTCTATGTATTAGATTAATCAGTTATGTCTCCTAGTCTTGAAGGAGTGCTGTTATACAGAAGGTGATTTAAGGGACCCAGCAGTACAAAAACCTCCTTGGTCAAATGAGCCAGGTGCCACAGGAGTGTCCCCTGTGTCGGTTGCATGCATTCTCCTATTGTGGCTGTGTTGCAACTTGTGTGGACTTGCAGGTGTGCAGGGCTTTTGAGGTCTGGTTAGGATTGCTATTGCCTCCTGGTGAGTGGGGTTGGCTTTTGGCCCATCTGGCACTGAGTCCCGTCTGTGTGTTTGCAGAAAGAGCAGGTCCTCAGTGGGCTTAACGGTAAGGCCCAGGTGTGGCAGCTATCGGCATTGTAGTGTTCAGGGCTGGCCCTTGGGGTGGGGGATCTTTTGAGAGGCTTCAGTGCCAATGAACACTATATGTCAGGTGTGGTGGGGGCAGGGACCACTTGGAAGGGACTCTGGTGCTGGCTAAGTGTGCCCATTTGGAGTGCCTGGTTGTGGAGCTGCTTGGCAGAGGGTCTAGCTTGGTGGTTGGTTTGAACAGGGCCAGTCTGCAGGGAAGCACTGGGACAGAGTGGGTGGTGCAAACAGTGTAGATGGAGAGTGTCAGAAATGGTGCTTGCCAGCAGCAGGCCAGCTAGAGATGGTAGAAGGGTAAGAAAGACGGCATCTGCCAACACTTATGTCCTCAGAGAACATTCTATCAGATCCCTGTCCTTCTGTCACATGCCCTAAAATTAGTCAGTGGATCACCTCCATGTGTAACCTAGGAACATTTCTTTCTCTTTTTAAAAATATTTTATTATTTGACAGAGAGAGAGACAGATAGAGAGGGAACACAAGGGGCGGGGGGATGGGAGAGGAAGAAGCAGGCTCCCTGCAGAGCAGGGACCCCAATGTGGGGCTTGATCCCAGGACCTGGGGACCATGACCTGAGCCGAAGGCAGACGCGTAACGACTGAGCTATCCAGGCGCCCCAGCCTAGGAACTTTTCAAACTAATGTGTCTGCACTGGGCCTTGGAGTGAGATTGCATGGATGCCCTTGAAGAGCACCTTTTGTATTGCCCTCTGGCTGTCCTGGCATAAGCCCCGTTAATTTTCAAAACCAGAAGTCATTGGTGCTTCTCTTCCTGATGCAGGTCCCTTGGCCTTTGGAGCCCAGTGTGGGGCTTAGACATCTCATTCCTCATGGAGGGGTTCTGTGGTTGTATATCCCTCCCTCTTGACGGGTGCCACATGAGGTTTGTTTGTTCTGACTAAATGGTGTCTCTGCCTCTTCTACCCCTCTCAGTATGGCTTTTTCTTTTATCTTTTTATCCTTATATATGTCCTTATATATGTCCTAATATATGTCTTATATCTGAAGATAACGAGAATACACTTATGATCTGTTCTGCTAGTGTTCAGTTTGTTTGCAGAGATGGTTGTTGTATATGTAGTTGTAGATTTTGCTGTGTCTGGGGGAGGAGGTAAACTCAGGATCTTTCTACTCCATCATCTTGATCATACTTCATTTATATTGTCTTATTCAGGTCTTGCAATTAGAAATAGAAAGAACCAGCAGTTGTATCTTTTACTGTGCAAAAATAAGGAAAATGTTTAAAAGTCATATTTCATGATAGATTTTTAAAAATTATAATTGTGTGTATGTGTGTATAAAAAATTTATCATTTTAATGATTTTAAATACACAGGTCGGGGGATTAGTACATTTATATTGTTGTGTAATCACAACTATCCATTCTCTAGAACTTTTTCATCTCTCAAATGCTATTCCCACTGGACAATTACTCCCCATTCTGCCCTCCCTCTGGCCTCTGATAGCCACTATTCTACCCTCTATCTATATGAATTTGATGATGGATTTTTATATTCTTGTCCAAAGTCATTGTCTAAACCAAAATATGATACTGATATCAATGTGTCTGTGGGGATCACCTCTTTTAAAATTACCGTGACCTAACTAAATGCTTAATTGTCATATATTGGGAAATGGTAGACAATTCTTGCTAAGGACCTAAATCCATCCAATTTAGTCACTGCTCCAAGCTGTCACTAACCTTACTTGCTTGCCCTGAGAAAGATCATTTTTCTCATTTATAAAAACAATAACTCTGGAAAATTACCTTTAAGTGACAAGTGGTAAAATTAACTTTTTTGCATATGTGTTGCCATGTGCTTGGTATTCCAAACTTTTTACAATTGAGAAAGGCAAAAGAAGCAGGGATTGGTTATTTAAAATTTTTAATATGTTCTAACGCAGAATAATATCATTGTAAACCCTGGAGAACTGTGCAGAATAAACACATCTAAACTTATGGATTCAAGGTGGCTTTTTAGTCTTTTAATGAGCAATAAGAGTTTGGGGAATTTGAAGGGATGTGTTATCTTCACCAAATGACTTGCTCCTTATTGCTGTGGTTAGGTACATCACTGTATTCAGAAGACCAAGGAACAAAGCAGGAGATGCAGCCCCAAGGAGAGGCTTACCATTGGCATATGTGCTTAGAAGAAATTAGTGGAATGGACATATAAGGGCCGCCTAAAAGAGACACACAGTTCTGTTGTTATATCCTGAATGTGCATTAGGCAATGTTTCCTGAGGTCAGTGGATGCTGAAGGCCACTTCTTAGCTGGTGCAGGTGGGGAGGAGAGATGGTCCATTCCACCAGAATTTAGGTTAATGGGTAGGGAAAACAGCTGTAGTTTTAGTCCTTGTGAGCAGTTTTGTTCAGGTGTAGTGTGAGTTGCAGTCCCTGGGAGAGAAGGGGTTTGTTCTTGTGGGAAGTACTGGGGTAGGGCAAGTGTAGAATCCAGGTCTTTTGAAGTTTAATGAAGTTGTGCTTTAGAAGGGTAAATCTAGGCATCATGCATAAGCTGTGTCAGAGAAGGAAAACATTTTAGGTGGAAGGTGGTTAAAGGTTGTTTAATTCTGTTGGAGGAAGATAATGAGGGTCTCTAAATTATGTTGGTTCTGGTGGGCGTGGATAAGAGGGCCAAAATGGCAGGAGTGTTGTGAAGATAGAATTCACAGGCCTTATCAGTGGAATGAATGAAGCAGAGTAGGAAGATAAAGAGTCATCATAAGGTCCTTAGGTTGTAGTGCATATCATATAAAATTCAAAAGTATAAATGCATATATTAGAAAAGTAAACCTCTCTCCTGTGTCCCTCAGTTCTTACAACCACTTATAGACTTTCTTATGTATGTGTGTATATACATCAGCTATGTTTATGTTTCTCTTCTAAAAATGTTAAAAATTACCCTCCACAATAAGCAATGCCTTGTTTTTATCATTGATCGATGTAACTTGGAGATATATTATGTCAGTAGAGGTGGACCTGCCTTCTTCTTAATTTACTTAGCCAGTCCCCAAGTAATAGAAATGTATTTCCTGTCTTTGGCTCTTAAAAATTGTTTAGTGGATATCTTTCTTCATGCATTATTTTGTACACATGTCAACAAGTATATCTGTAGATTGAAATTGCTACAGGTGGGATTGCTGAATGAAAGGATGCGTGCATTTTATAGATTGATGATATTGCCAGTTGTTTTCCATAGAGTTTTTATCAGCTCAGCTTGTTTCTTAGACCCTCATAATAGTATATATCAAAGCATATAATCTTTCCCAGTTTGTAGATTTAAAAAATCTAATTGTCACTGTGATTTGCCTTTCTTTCTGAGATTGAGCATCTTTTTTAATAGCTTTTAGAAGCATTTGTAACTCCTTTTTGGGAAATTTTCAATCACTAGCTGATTCCCATTTCTCTGTTCAGAAGTTGGGCTTTCATGGAATGCTTATAGTGGTTTCCTATAAATAATAATTGTGTAGTTTTGATGTGTTCATTGGGATGATATTAAGATAATAGGTATTTATTCCCATTTTTTAAGAGTTTGTTTTAACTGAAGAGTTAATGTTAAATTTTGTCAAATGCCTTTTGAGCATATGGTGGGCCGATTATATGATTTTTCTTCTTTGGTGATAGAGTAAATTGGAGGACAGATTTTTCTGTTTTGATTTATCCTTGCATCCTGTTCATGACAGGCACCCATCAACCCTTTTGGCCATGGAATAGTATTTTAGTGGTTTCTGGGTTCTGTTTGTTGGTGTATTATTTGGGATTTTTGCATATAATCCATAAGTATCTTATTCACCGCTGAAACAGGTTTTCAGAGATCACTGATCAGCTTCTGTGGGCTCAGTTACGCCTCACTCATGTAGAATCATTGATCTTGTTCACCTTAATGGTGGCATTTCACACCCTTACCAGTGCTCCTTAAAATGCTCTCCTTTCTTAGCATCTGTGATACAGGAGCTGAGCCCTCCACTCCCTGATAATTCTCCTCAAAGCAGAATCTGCCTGCTCAGAGCCTCCTTCCTTGACCTTCTTTCAAGCCTGACATCAGCACTAATATGGAACCACCTCTCACACATCATGTGACATGCTCATCTGCATGTCTCCCCGTCACTACGGTGTATTTGTCAGAAACTCATTCCTCACTCCCACCCTAAATCAGCTTCTCCACTTGATACACTCGCTTCTGTTCATTCTAATAACATCTACCATTTTCATAATGATCCTGGCTCTGGCATGTATTGAGCACCTGCTGTGTGCCAGGCCCTGAGAAGCTGAGTAGCTAGGAGAGAAAAATGGGAACAAGGAAGGCAGGCTGAAATATAGATTCCTTTTTCTAGAAACTTGATATAATGGAGATGAAGACATTGTTTGAAAAGGTGAAGAGGTAAAGAAGTTGAGGGAAGCCTGATTTGTTTGAGGTGAGGAAGCAGTGAAAGGTGAGAAGGATTGGATGCAAGAATCAAAGAGGCTAATGGGAGCATTGCTTAGGGGGTAACTGATGGACTCAGCCTCCAGAAGGAGAAGAGAAGGATGGGGTGAACCAGAGAGACTCTGAGGGAACGCCAGATGCAAGAACATGAGGCCTGGGTTAATGGAAAAGGTGCTGTTTTGTTCTTGAAGAGAATAGACATTTTAAGTTCTCCGAACATTTTTCTTGATGTGTCTATCGGTTTCAGCACAGTCCTGCTTTCAGCTGCGTTTGATAGACTGTTGACGTCTGCAGAAGGCATGGAGGACCATCAAGGGCTAAGCTTAGCATGTCCTAGATGCTCATAGTTAGTCCTTGAATTTAAGGCTCCATCTGTAAGTACATTTTTTTGTTGTCATTTAGGGAAGAATGCTTTTTTGTTCTCTCTTTTAGCAGTTTGGTTATCAGGAGTGTTGGGCAGGTAGAGAAGGAATTACTGTCTCTCAATGTCATTCAAAGCATTTTGGCCATGTGAGCATATCTCTCCTAGCAATAGTAGCTATGTATGGGGAGCCATGAGCCACTGTGTACCCCTGTGAGCAGCTCCCCCAGCTCCCAGCTCTCCTCATGGAGGTTGTCCTCCGCCCCCCCCCCCCCCCCCCCCCCCCCCCCAGTCGACTTCAGAAATTCTCACAGTCTCAGAGTGCTGCTCCTTTTCCTGGGCTTTGTCACTCCAATTGTTTGCCCTGATTGTTGCGAAAGTTCATATATGGGGAAATAGTTCTTATATTTTCCTCTCTCCTCTCGGTTCCTGCTCTCATCCACCTGCCTCAACCATATCTATCCCTCCTTTTGCATGCTAGTATTTCAAGTACTATGGTAGCTAGCCTTGTATCTCTTCTCCAGTGTAATTTTGTTGCTGCTGTTATTCTTTTTTCCACTAAATACTTGTTTTCCAGATTCTTTGTATTCTCCTAGATAATCTGTAAGCTTGCATTAGTTCATTTTATTTTTTTTTTAATTATTTTTTTTCGTTTGTTTTTTAAAGATTTTATTTATTTGACAGAGAGATCACAAGTAGGCAGAGAGGCAGGCAGAGATAGAGGAGGAAGCAGGCTCCCTGGTGAGCAAAGAGCCTGATGCAGGGCCTTGATCCCAGGACCCTGAGATCATAACCTGAGCTGAACGCAGAGATTTTAACCCACTGAGCCCCCCAGGTGCCCAAACATGGCACGTTTGACCACTTTCAACCATTTCCCCTTCCCTGAGTCTGGCAGCCACCCATCTGTTCTCAGTATGGAGGCGTTCTGTACTTTTTTCATTCCATGTGGAATGTCCATGAATGCCTCTGGTGTTGTCTTTCTGTGTTTCAGTTACTCAGCATGATGCTCCCAAGGTCAATGTTTTCATGTCTGGTTCTTGTGAATAAGCATTAGTTCATTTTAAAAGAGAACATTGGGTAGTTATTCCAACAAAGGTATACTACTACCTTTTGTTTATAAATAGAATTATAACCTGGTTTTATATATAGTGCTTTTTATGAAGATATTAAAAAATTTGTAGTTCTATTCAGAATATAAAGTGCTTTTTCTCTACCTATGGTCCTGCCTCTGTCACTCTGTATATAGAAAATAAGTGTATGTGTGTGAGGATGTGTATGTGTACATATTCTATACATATACCCGTATAATGTAATAGTATGTGTATGGAAGTACGTAAGAATGTAGTATATATAATTATATTTATAGTATATAACACATATAATTATATAATTTATGAACTGTGAAAGATTCTCAAGCCATGGCAGAACTAATCTGGCACTTATTTAACATGTAGGAACTGTTCTCTCTTTCTCACACACACTCTCACACACTCTCTCTCTCTCTCTCACACACACACACACACACACACACACACACACACACACAATGTTTGAGTCATAGACCCCTCTTGGGTCCTTTTACCCCTGTGAACCCTGAGTAGGGAATCTCGTTAGACCTAACGGGGCAGAAAGGCTGTGCTTGTGGCCTTGGGGTCTGACTTTGTACCTTGTCTCTGTGGAGAGCTGCCTGGTAAGCTCTGGCAAGGAGGTGTCTTTCCATAAAGAACCTGACAGATTCTGTCTCTGAAATCAGTCTACCCTGGGCATGATGTAAGCCGATGGAAGGGGACATTCAGTTTTCTGTTCCTCTGTGCTTTTCCACCTCCTAGCCATCCTTCCTCCTAGACAAAGAATCTTCTAGAATGGACCTAATACTCTGTCAAAGCCATTTCCTTCTTTGGAGGACTTTTATAGGATGCCACAAATTCTGTGTCAGAAAAAGCTCTGTTTATATGAACATTTAGATGGAAATGTTTTCCAGAAGACACAGCATTAGTACAGATGGGGAATTCTTCCAGACAGGGAGCTTACCCCAGTTCATGTGGTTCCAGTCCCCCCCGTTCTGAGTAGGTGCTTCAGGGTTACACTTTTGGAAGTTGTAAAGCTATTTACTCTTCTGCAGGCAGGGAATAGGGACGAATAGCAACGTGGCCACAGAGCCCTCCACTTATTAGAATATGGGACTTCTAATATGTGACCCAGTTGTGAGTATCTGTTTGATTCTCCTATAATATTTTCTTTCTTCTTAGTCTTTTCTTGTTTTCTTTCTTCTACCCACACAGTCTTGTTATCAGAACCCTCCTTGTAATTATCAGAGAGTATCACCATATCCAAGACGTTTTTTCTCCTTGCTTGTTGGCAATGTCATAGTTTTGATTGGGTGACAAACATTTTCTCCTCTGAGTTTTGCTTTTCCATCTGTGCTGAGCCCAGTGATTGTCATATCTTGTCCAACCATCTGTCCTGAGATTTTGCTATCTCTTTTTGATGTTTCTAGTCAACAGTTTGGAGCCATTTCTTATGGTGTCTTGTTGTTATGCTTATTGAGGGCCAGGTTGACCTCCTGTATTGTACTCTGAACTCTTCTCATCAGTTACGTTTGCTGACCATACAGAATTTGAATGACAGCCATTCTAAGATATAGCGTGACCTTTTGGTTTTGGTTTTGAATATATGTAGCCTGATTCTCCCATTTGTGATGTCGGTGGGGGGCACTGTTACAGGTGCTGACCATATGTAGGCACTGGGGTAGGGTAGACAAAAGTCCCTGCTCCAGTACGACCTATGTTCTCCTCCATGGAGTTTTAGAACATACTCTTAAAAGACAGAGGAAGAAAAATTCCACTCTATTGACTTTTAATACACAGGTGAGAGAAAATAGCACTGGTTAGTGTGTGCCATTGCTTAACTACCTCTGATTTTAAGCAACACAGTTATTGGGTCTGTTTGTTTTTTCATCAAAATAGTACTAATTTTACCCAAGTTATAAGACCCATAATGTATCCTTAAAATGTTTTGAGCTACTTGTAGGAATCATTCAGATGAACTCAGTGTTACTGTTATTATAGATGTAAATAAACCTTCGATATGTATGTTTGTTCTCTTCCATGGTAAAAAGAAAAAAACAACTATTGAGTAAAGTTGTACAGTTTCACTTATCTCTATATATGGTGTCCATGTGTAATGATAGTGCTTGTTTCCCCCTACATTATAACGAATAACTTTTACTGACAGATATAGGCATTGTACTGACATTTAAACATGGAAGGAGAAACTTTGATGGTATATGTAGCCTAAAATACATAACTGATAGTCACAGGAATGTCGTCATTGTTAAGTCCCATGGTGGTAGCAGAAGTGTGAAAGTCATTTATTCTAGGTTGAAGTCCTAAGATGTTTAACTTGCAGTATTAATACTGTAGAGTATATTTACCCCATTTGCGACATTCTTCATAACCAACATCCACTTAGAGCTGGAGGATTTTGATGGTTTGTTGATTTGAACAACAATAAAACTGAGTTATTCTTAAAAATATAAGGAAATTTAAATAAAATATTTTGATGACACAATTGACATATTGCATGAACCAAATTCCAGATTTAAGTCAAAGGAGAAAGGATTATGTTTGAATTCTAATCCTTTAGAGTTTGAGTATTCCATAATTTCTATCAATGCCTTAAAGACTGGGAATGAGAGACTGCTTGTGTAGTTACCAAACCAGGCATGGGTTTGAATTCCTACATCAAAGAAAATCCAAAATGGACAAAATGCTATTCCTTTGTGCTTGGGTCCTTTTTAGAAGCTAGTCAGGAATTCTAAAGTTTTCAAAATCATTATTAAATATAGTTGATCCTTGAACAACATGGATTTGAAGGGCACTTTATAGGTGCATTTCTTATAGCACTGTAAATGTATTTTTCTTTCATTACAATTTCTTAGTAACATTTTTTCTTTAGCTTTATTATAAGAATACACTATATGTGCTAATCGACTATGTTATCGGTAAGACTTCCAATCAAAAATAGACTATTAGTAGTTAAGTTTGAGGGGAGTCAGAAGTTATATGTGGATTTTTGACTGCAGGTGGGCAGTCTTCTAACCCTGGTGTAAAGAGTCAACTGTAATGGTGTTTTTAATGCATGAATTTGTTTTGAAAAATATTGGAAATTGCTTACAGCAGGTTACGTTTCCAAAAACTATAGGAAAGTTGAATTTTGGTATGTCTATATCATGCTTAGAAATCTGGGACTGCCAAAAGGTTTTTTTTTCACCCTCTTTTACATACTCTGGGTCAAACTTAAGGCAGATGACTTTGTGTGGGACAGAGAGGGGCAGTGTAATACCCCATATGTTAGGCTTTCTTGTACAAAGGCTTCTCTCTAGTTAAGTAGAATTTCTATACAAAGTTGGCATGTTCTGTGAACATAAGATGTAATATCTCACTGATTGTCATTAAGTTACCCCTGGGATTGCAAATTCCTGCACAGAAAAGGGCATCAGAGTCATTTAGATGTCTGTTTCATTGACTACTTAAAATGCACAGTATATTCACTTCTAAACTTTTAAAGTTGGGAAACAAGACAGCCCAGATTAAATGAAATAGGAGCTTTTCAAGCAGGATGTGATCAGTTTTCCTACTTGAAGTACAAAAACTCTAGGTTGACACAGTCTTGTTTTGGTGGCCTGTGATTGGTTAATGAGATCAACTTATTGGTAGTATTCCCTTTTATCCCCCCAGGGGTGGGTTAAAACAGTTCTAGAATAGAGGTACTGTGCTAGTCATGTGGAACATTTCTTTCCAGATGTCTCCTCAAGACCATATACAATATGTAAGAATCTATCTTTATCCTTCTTGCTTTTATACACTTCAGAAACAGGTGTAGAAACCTTCATGGTGTGGTATGTGTTCACTGGGAAAAAAGCTTGATTAATATTTACCGGCCAAGTGCCTGGTTATTTTGATAGGTTCATTCTTGTTAATGTGATCTGATCTAAGGAACTTGGTTTTATCTAGCCTAAGATGCTGCAGCTTAACCTTGATTCTTTTTGTATCTTGGGAATTTTAGCAAGATGCTGCTTTTGAATAAGTTGAACATGTTTTAATCTTTGTCCCAAAAGCCAGCGCTGCTTAAAGCACTTCTTTGAGGGCAGGGTGCTGCAGGGTTGGGCCGGCAGTCAGTGAAGAGGCTGAAGAGGCGAATGGTGATTCCAGTTCCCCAAACCATTCAATTTTTGGGGAAAAAAAAACCTTCGACTTTTATAATTTGTAAGAAAATGAAGTGCGTGGGTGCCTGGGTGGCTCAGTGGGTTAAAGCCTCTGCCTTCCGCTCAGGTCGTGATCTCAGGGTCCTGGGATCTAGGCCCTTGTCGGGCTCTCTGCTCATCAGGGAGCCTGCTTCCTCCTCTCTGCCTGTCTCTCTGCCTACTTGTGATCCCTCTTCCTGTCAAATATATAAATAAAATCTTTAAAAAAAAAAAAAGAAAATGAAGGGCAAGATCTCTCATAAAAAAAAAATTCTTCGGTTGTACCGATATTTCATTAGCAATTTGTGTATTTTATGGTTAGAATTATATTTTGAATGTATTTGGTGAAAAGTGAGCCTTCCTTATGAATATTCATTGGTTAATGTTGCAAATATGTGGTAGTGGAACACACAAGATCTAGTAAGAGGCATTTCCTTGGGGCGTCTGGGTGGCTCAGTTGTTTAAGCGACTGCCTTCGGCTCAGGTCATGATCCCGGAGACACGGGATCGAGCCCCACATCGGGCTGCTTCTCCCTCTCTCACTCCCCCTGCTTGTGTTCCCTCTCTGGCTGTGTTTCTCTCTGTCAAATAAATAAAATCTTTAAAAAAAAAAAAAAGAGGCATTTCCTTCCTCCAGAGACTGTATAGCTTAGTGGGAGAGGCCAAGTCAACAACTACAACAAGAAAGAGTGATCTGGATGATCAGTGCTGGGTAGGCACACAGTGCTTTGGGAGCAGAGTGGAGGGTTACTTGACCTGGAAAAGTAGAGTCAGAGGGGTTTTCTCAGGGGCCTTGTTAGAATGGGCAGGAGTTAATCAGGCAGTTAACCAGGAGGGCTTCCTTTGGCTAAGGGAGCTGTGTTTGCATGGGCACATGCTTATTACATGTGGTTGAGGTTTGGGGAGAGGTACCTGATGGCAACATGTGGGGTAGGTCAGAGAGTTAGAAAATAAATTACGAAGATAGAAGACTTTAGATTTCTTTTCTTTTCTTTTTTTTTTTTTTTTGCTAAGTTTTAAGTAGAAACTTAATTAAGACTTGTAGTTTAGATCATTTTGACAGGAACCTGGAGAGCTGATCAGAGCCACATGTGTTGATGGGAGATAGAGCACTACACTTGCGAGGAATGATGAAGGCCTGAACTAGCAGTAGTTGAGGAGATGGGGAGAGGAGACACAAATCCTAGAGATTTGGGGTTTAGACACCGTAGGACCTAGCAGTTGTTTGTATAGCAGGACTAAAGGGAAAGGACCAAAGGGTGCCTTCCAGTTTTCTGGATTGAGTAATAGATGGTGGTTTGTAGCATTCCCCCATATAGAAATGTACAAGCTAGTATTAGATTTTGGATGTGTTGAGTTTAAGGTTGCTGGGCAGTGCCCAGGTGAAATCCTGCATGTGTGAATTGGAGCTCATTAGGGAGACTGGGGGTGGAATACAGAGATCTGACAGACCTTGGCATATCATTCGTAATTGAAGTCAGTGATAATTCAAAATAGATGGGATCCAGGAAGGGTATATAGGAGAGAGAGAGAAGAAAACAGGGCCAAAGATAGGATTGCTAACTGATAAGGGATGATTGGAGGATGTGGGTCTTTGAAGGAGACTGAGGAGGAGTGTTCTAAGAGGTGGGTGGGAGGAAGGTCAGGAGAAAGGTGGAAAAACTGAGAGAAGGCATACACTTTGGAAGAGGATGTGGCCAGTAGTGTCAAATGCTACAGAGACTTCAAGTAAGATAAACACTGAAAAGTGGCCATTGGATCGAGTAAATGGGAGGCCATTGGTGACACTACTGAAAATATTTCCAGTGGACAGAAAACCTAGAGTTCATTGGATCGAGAAAATGAAGATGATACAGGTTTAATATTTAAGCCTGAGTGCCCTCCTGAGAAATAAAAAGATAAGGCAAGGATTGAGGGGACTAGCTAAATGGGGTTGTGGGTGCTTGCTGTCCTGGAAGAAATTTGACCATTTTTGTGTGCTGAAATGAATACACCATAATGCTTTGGCCTAGGTGAGAAGAAAGCTCACTCTGAAGTAAGATACAGGTGAGAAGGATGGATGCCAGTGAAGTGAAGATTAAGTGTATGTTAGCAAGGGGCGCCTGGGTGGCTCAGTTGGTTGAGCGACTGCCTTCGGCTCAGGTCATGATCCCGGAGATCCAGGATCGAGCCCCACATCGGGCTTCCTGCTCGGCGGGAAGCCTGCTTCTCCCACTCTCACTCCCCTTGCTTGTGTTCCCTCTCTCACTGTGTTTCTCTCTGTCAAATAAATAAATAAAATCTTAAAAAAAAAAAAAAAGTGTATGTTAGCAAGGGAGGACGTAAGAACTGGAAGGATTATCATTTGGTCATTCTGTATCTCCCCATTAAGAAAGATATGTTATTTAAAACTAAGAGTGAGCCATGTGATTTTTATGATGATGAAACTAGTTTTACTGCATAGAAACTTGGGTGATTTATAATTCTTTAAACCCCAGTGGAGGAAAAGTTATTACTTAATAATACCATAGACATTCACTTTTATTTAAAGAATCCTGCTAGAAGACAAATTGGAAACTCCATGTGCTGTTTTTTTTGTCTACCAGAGGGTTCACTCAAATTATATTCCTGTCATTGGCATTTGGGAGCTTGAGGACAATAGAACTGTTACAACATGAATTTTTAGAGCCAGTTTTGACCACAGTGAAATGACTGTGGAGGCTGAAGGTCAAGAGTATGATTGATTGGGTGATTGTAGTTCCTTTTAAAACAAATTAGAGGTGGCAGGTTTGCCATGGGCGAAAAGTACTGCAAGGAAATGAATCTCATCAGCATTTAAAACTTCTTGGATCATCAAAAAGGAGTTTAGTGTTTAAAATATAGGCACACACACGCACACACACACACACACACATACACACACGCCACACAGAGGAACGACTTACATTAGGAATTCCCATGTGTGCTATTTTATAGTGTAATTGTCTAGCCTTATTTTTCTGTTAAATTATATACAGGCTCTGAATTGGTATATTTTTTATTTTTAATTTAAGAAGTCATACCCTAAGTGTTGAAAACACTTATTAGTTTAATTTATTTATTTCCTGTATGCATCTTTATATTTGGGGTCTTCTAGATTATTGGATTTGTGATTAGTTGGGTGTGTTTGGGATCCCTGGTTTAAAAGGAGGTATGGGTGCAGGAAGGAAGTAAGGACCAGTGTTAGGAAGGGAAGGGTGGAGGAGGGGATGAAAAATGGAGAAAGAGATGTGTGGGTGTCTTTTGTCTTGGAGTAGGGTGAGATGGTGGTTTTGGAGAACTAATTTTTCTCAGGAAACTAATACGTGTCCGACACCAAGCTGTGTGTTTTCATGTATATTACATCCTCACATTAGTCTTGGCAGGGTAGATGTTGAAATTATTTGTAGTTTCAAAGCAAAAAAAGGAGTTAAGAAGATACAAGAAAAGAAGTTTAAAAAAGAAGATTTTATTTATTTATTTATTTATTTATTTATTTATTTATTAGAGCGAGAGGGAGAACACATACAAGTGGAGAGAGGCAGAGGGAGAGACTCTCAAGCAGACTGTGCTGAGCACAGAGCCCAGCGTGGGCCTTGATCTCATGACGCTAAGATCATGACCTGAGCTGAAACCAAGAGTTGTTTGCTCAACTGACTGAGCCACCTAGGTGCCCCCAGAAAAGAACTTTCTAAAATAAAGAAAAATATTAATCATGATGATGGTGGTGGTAGTTGTTATAGTTAAACACTGCTTCAGTGTAGCTGATTGTGGCGCTTTTCTTCTGATAGTCTGGGGAGAGAATATAGTCTTTGGCAGAGTCATAAAGGTTAATGTTGGTTATTAAGTTGGTTATATGGGAGCTAGTTGAACTCTCTACTTTCGTATATGCTTGAAAATGTTCATGCTACTGGATTGTTAAATTTAATTTTTTTATTTTTTAATAATTTATTTTATTTTTTCAGTGTTACAAGATTCATTTTTTATGCCCCACTCCCAGTGCTCTATGCAATATGTACCTTTCTTAATACCCATGACCAGGCTTATCCATCCCTCATCACCTTCCCTTCCAAAACCCTGTTTGTTTCACAGAGTTCAGAGTCTCTCATGCTTCATCTCCCTCTCTGATTTACCCCAGTTCACATTTCCTTTCCTTTTTTTTAATATCCTCCATGCTACTCCTTATGCTCCACAAGTAGGTGAAACCATATGATGCTTGACTTTCTTTGCTTGGCTTACTTCACTCAATATAATCTCCAGTCCCATCCATGTTGATACAAAAGTTGGGTAGTCATCCTTTCTGATGGAGGCGTAATATTCCATTGTATATATGCACCACATCTTCTTTATCCATTCTTCTGTTGAAGGGCATCTTGACTCTTTCCACAGTTTGACTATTGTGGCCATTGCTGCTATGAACATTAGGGTACATATGGCCCTTCTTCTCACTACATCTGTATCTTTGGGGTAAATACCCAGTAGTGCAATTGCAGGGTCATAAGGTAGCTCCGTTTTTAATTTTTTAAGGAATCTCCACACTGTTTTCCAAAGTGGCTGCACCAACTTGCATTCCCACCAACAGTGTGAGAGGATTCCCCTTTCTCCACATCTTCTCCAACACTTGTTGTTTCCTCTCCTGTTAATTTTGGCCATTCTAACTGGTGTAAGATTGTATCTCAATGTGGTTTTGATTTGAATTTCCTTGATAACTAATGATGATGAACATTTTTTCATGTATCTGCTCGCCATTTGTATGTCATCTGTGGAGAAGGATCTGTTCATGTCTTCTGCCCATTTTTTAATGTGATCTTTTTTTTGGGGGGGTGTTGAGTTTGAGATCTTAGATAAGAGCCCTTTGTACTGTCATTTGTGAATACCTTGTCCCATTCCATGGGTTGCCTCTTTGTTTTGTTGACTGTTTCCTTTGCTGTACAGAAGCTTTTTATTTTGATAAAGTCCCAAAAGTTCATTTTCACTTTTGTTTCCTTTGCCTTTGGAGAAGTGTCTTGAAGAATTTCCTGTGGCTGATGTTGAAGAGGTTACTGCTTATGTTCTCTAGGATTTTGATAGATTCTTACCTCACGTTGAGGTGTTGAGGTCTTTTATCTATTTGGAGTTTATCTTTGTGTAAGGTGTAAGAGAATGGTCAAGTTTCATTCTTCTGTACGTAGCTGTCCAATTTTCCCAGCACCATTTATTGAAGAGACTGTCTTTTTTCCACTGGATTTTTTTCCTGCTTTGTCGAAGATTATTTGACCACAGAGTTGTAGGTCCATATTTGGACTCTCTACTCTGTTCCATTGGTCTATGTGTCTGTTTTTGCGCAAGTACCATGCCGTCTTGATGATCACCGCTTTGAAATAAAACTTGAAATCAGGTAACGTGATGCTCCCACCTTTGTTTTTCTTTTTCAACATTTCCTTAGCAATTTGGGGTCTTTTCTGGTTCCATACAAATTTTACGATTGTTTCTTCCAGCACTTTGAAAAATGCTGATGGAATTTTGATCGGGATGGCATTGAAAGTATAGATTGCTCTGGGCAGTATAGACATTTTAACAATGTTTATTTTTCCGATCCATGAGCAAGGAATGCTTTTCCATCTTTTTGTGTCTTCTTCAATTTCTTTCATGAGTGCTCTGTAGTTCCTTGAGTACCGATCCTTTACCTCTTTGGTTAGGCTTATTCCTAGGTATCTTATGGTTTTTGGTGGTGTAGTAAATGGAATCGATTCTCTAATTTCCCTTTCTATATTTTCATTGTTGCTAATATGTTTTTTAAGTGATCAAGCAAAGAAGTAAAATAGTCTTGGTTGTGACAAAAAGTGAAAGAATATTTATAAATAGCAGGGAAAATTTCCTTCTTTTTTCTTCTATCAGATGTATACGATAATATTAGACTATGAGCCCATTTTTGAGGCACAATTCCTAACAAACCATTTAGGAAGTGAAGACAATAAAATATATAATATATATTATATATTTTATATATAGAAATGTATATATATATATTTTAAAAAGGTGGTCATTTCAATTTTATGTGTGAAGACTGCTGGAATTAGGTGGATCCTTTATTTCATTGCAGTGGAAGTTTTGTCCGAAGGAAGGAGCGTTTATTCTAGAAAGAAGGCCTGGGCTGGAACTGTCTCATTGGGGAAGGTATACAGCTCCAAGGGGAGGATTGGAATCTTGTCAGTGAGCATCTGTTTCTGTAGAACACAATAATGGGGACTGGAGGGAGCTACAAAGGCAGGAAAATAAGATAGTAGCTAATATTTATGGAGGGCTTACTCCGTGCTGGGCACTCTCTAAACACTACATATATTTAATCCATACAACATCTCTAGAAGTTAGGGACTATTGTTTCTTATTCATTTTTATTTTTTTATTGTGAGCAAAATGTACAAGGCATAAAAATGTCTATCTTAACCAGTTTTTAAGTGTACAGGTCAGTGGCACTAGCTCCATCCACTTTGTGGAATAAACCATCACCACCATCCATTCCAGAACTTTCTCATCTTCACAGACTGAAACTCAGCACTCATTAAACACTAACTCCCTATATTTACCTGCCGCCCCCACCCCCACCCTCTCCAGTCCCAAGCCCCTTGCAACCACCCTTCTGCTTTTGGTCTCTATCAATTTGACTAGTCTAGGGATCACATATAAGTGGAATCAGACAGCGTGTGTCATTTTGTGGCTGGCTTATTTTACTCAGTGTAATGTAATTAAGGTTCATCCATGTTGTAACATGTGTCAGAAGTTCCTTCCTGGGGTGCCTGAGTGGCTCGGTGGGTTAAAGCCTCTGCCTTCAGCTCAGGTCATGATCCCAGGGTCCTGGGATCGAGGCCTGCATCGGGCTCTCTGCTCAGCAGGGAGCCTGCTTCCTCCTCTCTCTCTGCCTGCCTCTCTGCCTGTCTGTGCTCTCTCTCTGTGTCAAATAAATAAATAAAATCTTCAAAAAAAAAAAAGTATTAAAAAAAAAAAAAAAGAAGTTACTTCCTTATTAAGGCTGAACTATATTCCATTGTATGAATATGCCACATTTTGTCCAACTGTTGATGTACTCTTGGGTTGGTTCCCCCTTTTGGCTATTATAAATATGCAGCTAAGAACATGGTTTTAAAATATGTTTGAGATCTTGCTTTCAATTCTTTTGAGTATAGACTCCGAAGTGGAATTGCTGGCTTATATGGTAATTCTATGTTTAATATTTGTAGGAACCTCCATACTGTTTTCTACAGTGGCTTCACCATTCTACATATCCATCAGCAGTGCACCAGGGTTCCTATTTCTCCAGAGAGGAGTCCATACTATTCTTGTTTCAGTATTACAGAGGAAGAAGGGAAGTGCAGAGAAGTTAAATGGGCCCACACAGCTAACATGTACAGATCAGAATCTGAACTGTACAGTCCAGCACAGAACCTTTGATATCCAGGAAAATGAGGCCCAGAGATCAGAGACATGATTAAGGGCACTATGTCTAATGTAGTATTGGAGGCTGGGTTCAGACCTAGCCTTGCCTTCAGAGTTCGTATTGTTATGCAGACTTAGATTTAGTGGCGGTTTTTCTTTTCTTTTTTCTTTTCTTTTTTTTTTTTTTTTTTGGATAAAAATTTTCTTAAAAAAATGTCCATATTTTGTAGAAAGATATTAATTTTTGAATCTCTCTCTATGGTTTTCCTGCCATTCTAAATTTATGCTTTAAGCTGTTCTGTTATTTAAAATATTATCCTAGGAAATGTATGCAATATGTTCGATTTTCTCTTTATTCAGATTTCTTGGGTAAAATTTGCCTTTAAATGTTTTGAATTGACTCTGGTAGAATTTTTTATACATCTCCACTGTACCTACTCCTGCCAGAAGTTTGCTTTCAAATAAAACCAAGCAAAAGGATCTCAAGCTGGGTTTAAATTGGGGGAAACTTGGGAGGGTGTCAATGGTAAACATTGAGGACTTTTTAAAAATTCAGATAGAGTGAATTTCCAGCTTTATCAACAGAGGATCAACAGCTAGGAAATGCACTTATCTTTTTCATTCCTGTGTGTGTTTTCTTAAGAGGGTGTGCGTTCTCCCTCAGAGAGTAGTCACAGGGAGCTTTGTGGCATTCTGAACATAGTGCTGTTCCTCCGTGAGGCTGGCTCAGCTCGGTCTGTCTCCAGAGCCTCTCCTACGGCTGCCAGGGAGGTGCTCTGTGAAAATCAGACCCAGGGGTCTCTTTGACCCCTGCTCATCTAGGCAGACCGTCTGGGTTGGTGACTTCTGTACTGCACTTAAGGCAGGGTGGGGGTGTGGGGGGAGGCTGGGTGTGCATGACCTTGAGTGCCTCCCCAGGTAGGTGTGGGTTTTAGACAAAGACTCCTTGTCCCATCCTATCAGAGCCAAATGATCGTTCTGATCTGAAAGGTATCTTTAGAATAATCTCTCATTCAGTACACTGCACTGCACCTAGGAAGCTTAAAAATGTAATGATGCCTGAGGCCTGCCTCCAGAGATTCTGATGTAACTGGGCTGGTGGGTGCCCTGGCCATTGGGATTTGTAAAAAACTTCATAGATAATTCTAATGCATGGTCAAGGTATAAGATTGTTGCTCTAAGTTCTCTTGACCACCTTGTTCTTTGGACTCTAATTTAAAGATTTTTATAACCGCAAGGTGCCTGGGTGGCTCAGTTGGTTAAACAACTGCCTTTGGCTCAGGTCCTGATCTTGGAGTCCCGGGATCAAGTCCTGCATTGGGCTTCCTGCTCCACAGGGAGTCTGCTTCTCCCTCTGGCCCTCTCCCCCCACCCCCATGATCTCTCTTTTCCACTCTCAGATAGATAAATAAAATCTTTAAAAAAAAGATTTTTTTAATGTTAACTACTCTTTATTTTTTTATTATTACATTATTTTTTTCAGTGTTCCAAGGTTTATTGTTTATGCCCCACACTCAGTGCTCCATGCAATTTGTAGCCTCAATCCTGACCACCAGGCTCACCCATCCCCCCAACCCCCCTTCCAAGACCTTCAGATTGTTTCTGAGTCCAAGGTCTCTCTTGCTTCATCCCTCTCCCTGATTTATCCCAGTTCACATTTCCTTTCCTTCTCCTACTGTCCTCCACATTACTCCTTTATGCTCCACAAGTAAATGAAACCATATGATACTTGACTTTCTCTGCTTGGCTTATTTCACTCAGCATAATCTCCTAAATCCCGTCCATGTTGCTACAAAAGTTGGGCATTCATCCTTTCTGATGGAGGTGTAATAGTTCATTGTATATATGGACCATATCTTTATCCATTCGTCCATTGAAGGACATCTTGACTCTTTCCACAGTTTGGCGATTGTGGCCATTGCTGCTATGAACATCGGGGTACATATGGCCCTTCTTTTCACTACATCTGTATCTTTGGGGTAATTACCCAGTAGAGCAATTGCAGGGTCATAGGGTAGCTCTATTTTTAATTAAAAAAAACAAAAAATTTTACTCCTGCAGAAGATATAGGAGGTCTTTTCTCTGGTTGTCCCTATCAGTGGGGATTGGCAGAGTATGTTTCTCACATATAAAGGGAATCTCTTCTATTTTGTTTATCTGTGGTTGAAAATTATTTCCATATCTTTATGGAGTATGTCTTCATATTGACACAGTGCTGGTTGCTGAAGAGGACAGATCGTATTTACTTTGCAGAACCTTAAGTTTAGGAACATAGAGGAAAGACAACTATTTGTTCTTCAAGATTTCAGTGCAAGCTCCAGGTCATTGAGTTCTTATGGCAGTTTCATTTTATAAAGTGAAGATTGTGATGATGTTGGAGCTGACATTTCTGGAAGGCTACTCATTTAGACCCTCACTACCTGTAGCGCCTTGCTTCCTGTGATTAAACCCTCAACCCTATCACTGCTTTGGGAAATCTGACTGTATTTTTTTTAAAGATTTTATTTATTTATTTCACAGAGAGAGATCACAAGTAGGCAGAGAGAGAGGAGGAAGCAGGCTCCCGCTGAGCAGAGAGTATGATGCGGGCCTCGATCCCAGGACCCTGAGATCATGACCTGAGCCGAAGGCAGAGGCTTCAACCCACTGAGCCACCCAGGCGCCCCTGACTGTATTTCTGAGTAAGTCATATAGTCAATCTGAGGGCATCTGATTTAGAGGAATGCTTTGTCCTAGCCCCTTGTTTGAGTTTGTTTAAAAGGGCAGTGACACATCTGGCATCATCTTTCCTGTGTTGGACTGTGGCTTTAAGATTGTTTGGTTTAAGCTTCAAAGTTTAGAGATGAGATTTGGAGTCCCGGGGAAACAAATATTCTCCTCACTTTGATTTGGTTTTAAAGATGAGTATTTAGAGGTAAAATTTTCCAACTTTGTCATTGATTATATTCTGTGTTTTTATGAGAGCTCTGTCAACAGTTGAAACAGAAAGGATGTATGAAACAGAAAGGCTATGTATCTCTTAGAGACCCCACTTAAGGGTAGAAAATGTTTGAGTTACTTCAGTAGCTGAGGGCAAGAACTTCCCTTCCTGATCCACTGCAAAACCTTTCAGATCCAGGCACAGCAGAGAAGTTTGTACACGTGTATGTGTATGTACTTAGAAATGTACATAGTATATGTATATGTAATGTTATGCTTATTTATAATCATACTTAGCTGCTAATTCAGAGTGACATGAGGATATTCTCTTAGGGACATCTGCCTTTTATCCTCCTTGGTTTTTTCAGAGAGAGGCACATTTGAGTTTGATCTGGCTTTCACATTTAGATAATTTTGTAATAGTTGTGGGGGCTGGACTAGGGAGGTGGCTTCCTTCTCAACATTTGTGTGGATTTCTCCTCTTAGTTAATTACGTTGGTGACAGGGGTGTATAGAGGTAGAAAGAGGGCACTGATGGACTTAATTATGTTGGTGACAGGCGTGTATAGAGGTAGAAAGAGGGCACTGATGGACGAGGGTCCTGATTGCTTAGATCAAAGGCGCAATGGCATTTGGTCATTTCTGATGTCTTAGAAAGCGAAGACTGTGTGCGTGTGCCCCACCCCCGCGCCCTGAAGGACTTGAATGGTCTTTTGGATCAATTGGAATGATTTTTCTGCTCTGTACTCTCATTTGTTTTCCCTAACTCCTTCCCGGTAATTATTCCTCGGTTGGTGACCTCCAGGGGCTGATTAGTGACACATGTCACTAAGAAAACGTCAGGGGTTATAACAATGCAGCACTTAATTTTCTGTTGCCTTAACTTAATTTTTAACATGCTGGGTGTTTGAAATGGAAAGGCAGCAAGGTACCAGCAAATTCTCTTTAAAAACATGGCCGGTGGTTTCGTGGAGGAGGTTCTCTGAGCCCCTCCCAGCTCCAGCCCAGCCCAGCACCACCTCTGGGTCTTTCAAAGCCAGCAACAGTTCTGAAATGGTTCCCTTCCATCAGTGATAGTTTGTGGCATGTTCATATAAGGAGGATAGAATCAAATATTGTATTACAGTGATATGGGGAGGAGCCACTATGTGTAGGTTCTATTTCAGTCAGGCTAAGTGGGGCCTGAGAATCTGCATTTCTGATGAGCTCCCATGTGATGCCGATGCTGGTCTGTGGACCACAGTGGGAATAGCAAGTCTTTGCTCTAGAAAGTCTACTTAAATCTCCCTTAATGCCTAAGAGGAGCAAAGATGTTTCACTTGTCTACTAACATAGGATAGCATATGTACCTAGCCAAATATTTCTGGCCTAAATACTCTCATGGGGGAGTCAAGCTTAAAAAAATACCTGTTTACTAGGTGCCAGACATAGCTCTCAAAGTTCTAGTCATGTGCTTGATCCTCACAACAGGTTTAGTGAGGTAGGCACTGTTATACCTCTATCTTATAGATGGGGGAGTTGAGGCACAGAGGGTTAAGTAGCTTGACGAAAGTCGTATTAACTAACAAGTGAAACAATAGGGCTTTGCATGCAGGCAGTGTGGACTCAGTAGCCCACCTCTGAAAGGATTGCTCTGTGCTTCCTCTGTGTCTAAGATGTTACATTTGTAGGGAAGTGGAGTCAGATTGTTTCTCAGAAACGAGAGTGTCTTGGTTTGGATAGTAGGGTGTTTCCAGAAGGCAGGCTGAGTACAGATGTGTGGTCGGGCTAAGGAGGGTTTAGCAGGAGAGAGTGGGCCATGTTCATGTTTAATGGACAGGATTAGTGGATGAAGGTGAGACGGGCATGATGCTAGTACCTGAGGAGCAGAAGGGCATGTGTAGCAAACTTTTATTTTAGTATTCCCATGGATCAGATGCTGGGGTTTGCGTTCATTCTTCTTTTTTTTTAAAAAAAGATTTTATTTATTCAATTGAGAGAGAGCATGTGTGCACGTGAGGGGGGAGGCAGAGGGACAAGCAGACTCAGTGCTGAGCGCAGAGCCCAACTCAGGGCCTGATCCCAGGACCCCAAGATCATGACCTGAGCTTAGGTCAGATGCTTAACTGACTGAGCCACCCAGGCGCCCCTACATTCATTATTTCTTTTGAAACTTATAATGACCTTATGGCGTAGGTATCGATTTTAAAGATTAGGGAACTGAGGTTTGGAGAGATCAGGTGATTTTCCCAAGGTTGAGAGTGGAGAGTGACATAATTGAATCTTAAGTCAGTTGCTCTGCAGCCTCCTGGGGCAGGGCCTGGGACAGATTAAGATATAGAGAGGAGGTAAGAATTTGTTTGTCGACACTGCATTATAAATGAGCTGCTTGGCCAGGGGATGAGGGTAAGAACCCAAGAGCTGCAAGGCAGGGAACCTACGAGTCTCCCTCAATATTGGCCATTTAAAATTGAAGTAGAGTTCCCTAAGATCTCTGTGTATGGGGCTGGTCCCCAGGTTGGACACAGGGCTGAAACTGGATGCGGGGTTACGTGGCTCCAAGCTTAACTCTGTTTCCATCTGGTGATTAATAGCGTGTTGGGATTGAATATTCTTCCTGACCTGCGCCCTTCATCCCCAAGTGAGCCCAGGAGAGGCCTGTCCTGCCCTCATGTTGACTCCTGTCTCTGAGACACACACTCCCCGTGCCACCACAAGTGACGGGTGTTTGTTTTCTTACCCCCATCTTTCTGATTATTGCACTTCTTGCCATAGACATTCCTCTAAGCTTAAAAATCTGAGCTTATTTACTTTAAATGATCACACAGTCTCCTGTGAGCCCATCTAAATCTCTTTAACAGGGAACTAACCTGATAGCATGTGTGGTATGCCTAGGGAATTCTCTGTCTTAGGATGCTCGTAATGGAGGGAATTGACTGGGGTTAGCTGGTGGGCACTGCATATTTCTTGGCAGTCACTGACAATATAGGACACCTCCAGGTGGTTCTCCATGAAGCTGTTCTCTGCCCACGGTTCCCTGCCCATTATGCAATGAAAAATGCCTCTGGTCCCCGTCCTCCATGGGTCAGAGAGCAGCTTTGCTCTTTGGTGTGGCCTCTCTCTTCTTTATCCTTACAATCAAAGGCTTGCATTCCATTTTTTATTGATTTATTTTAACTAAATTAATCTATTTTTGAGTGAGAGAGAATGGGAGAATGGAAGAAGGCAGAGGCAGAGGATGAGGGAGAGAGAGAATCATGGAGCCTCACATGGGGCTCAGTCTCAGCACCCTGTGATCATGACCTCAGCCAAAATCAAGAATCTGGCACTACCTGCCTGAGCCACCCATGAGACCCTCAATTTCAATTTTTTTATTTTTTATTATTTTTTAAAGATTTTATTTTTTATTTATTTCTCAGAGAGAGAGAGAGAGACAGAGACAGAGAGCACAAACAAAGGGAGCAGCAGGGGGAGGTAGAGAAGCAGGCTTTCCACTGAGCAGGGAGCCTGATGCGGGCCTCGATCCCAGGACCCTGGGAATATAATCTGAGCCAAAGGCAGATGCTTAACCAACTGAGACCCTTCCATTTAAAAAAAAAGAAAAATTCCCTTTTAATGACAGAATCATCAGAACTATATTTAAAAAGCTAAGAAATAGAAAGAGAAAAAACATCTCCATTCACCCTCCTAAAACACTGATTATTTCCTGCAATAATTTTTACGGGTTTTATCTGTTTTCTATCTGCATTCCCCATTAGTGCTGTGTAATCTCCATCATTACTATTTTAATGGTTGCGTAATATTCTGTTGTATATCATTGGTGATTTAGCTCTCTTGTTGACAAGTACATTGCTCCCAACTTTTCACAATTATTAATGACTCTGTAAGGGATATCTTTGTGCATGTGGCTATTTCCATATTTTGAATTAGATTCTTATGAGAGAGTCCCAGGTGTGGCATTATTAGGTCAAAGAGTATGAACAATTTTGTGGCTCCTAAAACATATTGCCAGATTGATTTCCAGAGTAGTGGAACCAAATGACAGTGCCACCCCAAGGTCATTTGTTTCCCAGGTGGCTAGCCAGGGTTAGGGTTGCAACCTCTCACAATAGGACAGGAGGAGGGAGTGTGTGAGGGTGTGTGCATGCTTGTGCACACACAAAACTGATGCGTGTGTATATTGATTTAAACTGCAATGACATTATGCATTGTTCTTGTTAACAGGAAGATACTAGGTGTTTCATGCCAATATAATAGTCATCCACCTCAGTGTTTTAATATCACACTCTGTAAGACAAGGAATAAAGCAAGTTATATATATTTCCTATTTCTCTGGAATTTTGAAAATTTTAAAAAATTGGCAAAGGTTAATGAGTAAGAATATTCTTACTGGACCTCTCCTTTTTGAGAATGCCTAATGATTTGGAGGTGAAGGTGCAATGTGAAGGGGGTTAGTAGGTCAGGGAGAGGGGAGGGCGTTGGAAGTACTTGGGGCCTATGCTCAGGAGCTTGCCTAACATGGGCAGCAAAGATACCCTCACCTGGTAACTGCAGTCTTTCAAACGCAGAATGGAGTCCTTATGTTGAGAGGGGTTGCAGGGAAGCTACTTTGATTATATTTTACACAGGTTAGAGTATACTGTTAAGGGAGAGCCAAGAAAAGATAGAAATGACAGGCAGAGGTTGAGAGGGGCCAGGAATTCATAAAAGCAGGCATGGATCTGCCACCTCTTTGTAACATGATGCTTCCTGTCACAACCCTGGATCAAAAAGATTCATTTGGTTTATAATGTTTAATGTTTATAATGTTAAAAGAGAGCAGAAAATGGGTAAATAAAAATTTCGGTGCCTAAAAAAAAAAATTAGTAATTTGTTCTAGATCTTTGCCATTACCATTTTCTCCACTTTTTTTTTATTTCCCATTGGACTACAAACATTAAATACCTTACAGTAGGGACTGTATCTTTTAAAATTATTAATTTTTAGACATCCCCTGCACTGTCTTGCACATTGCTTTGTATCTTAATGTATGTTGTGGTGGCTTTGTGTCTTCTGACTGACCGAGGGAAATGAACAATCTTTCCAGTGGTCCCAGGAGTTCTACAAAGCCCTGTGGTTAAGTAATGAGAATCCCTAGGTCTTGTGTTCATAGGATTGAGTGTGTATGTAAAATCCATAGACAGCCTCACAGGGGTAAAGGAAGAAGAAACTTTGGTGGAGAAATTACCTAAGAAAGTGATGCTGGAAAAGATCTCTGACTCTTTTTTTTTTTTTTTAAAGATTTATTTTTTTTAGAGAGAGGAATAGAGAGCAAAGGGGTGGAGAGGGAAGGAAAGAGAGATACTCCTCTAGCAGACTCCCCACTGAGCATGGAGCCAGATGTGGAGCTCAGTCACAGGACCCCAAGATCATGACTTGAGCTGAAATCGAGAGTTGGATGCTTAACTGATTGAGCCACTCAGGCATCCTGGAAAAGATCTCCAACTCGTCTAATGGGACCTTCTTGTTTGACAGATGAAGAAATAGCCCAGGAAGGCCAAGTGGCTTCCTCAAGGTCAAACAGATCGTGAATGAGGACTGGGAACTCAGACCTGGCCCCCTGGGTCCTGCTCTAGTGTCCTTTTCAGTACACCCTGCGGACAGAACTTGGGGCACTTGTTTTGTTACCCTCATCCCCCCTGCCGTCAACAGATCTATATTTGGATTTTTTTTTCTTTTCCAGGTATGCCCACATTTGTCTTCTCTTGTAGCTGCACAGAAATATGTTTATAGAGATTGTGACCTTGATGCAGTAGTCAGGTCGGGTCCAGAGCCATAGAGGCTTAGAGATTTGTATTGGGAGCCCAGGGATAGTGTGGGATCAAAATTCAGTTTCCTACAAAATTAGAGCTTTGCATTATTATCTCTGAATTTGAATATAAACTTGTTATTTTAGAGGAAGAATGTTCAGTGTTAGTTGTGGTACATGATTGGAGGGTGTATTGGCTACAACCATGATCCTGATAAAACTCTCATTATGATCTATATGCAGAGTAGAGATTTAAGGTTGTCAAGGGAGTTTGAGTTTCTTGATTTCTCTTGTGTGACTGAAATCTAAACCTCAGTGTTGCATAGTCTGTGTGGTGGTTTTTCTTCCTTCCTCTCTGTAACCTCTTCTACTGAATACGACAAGCATATTTGTTTGCACACTTGAAGTTCTGAAGCTAACGGCTTTAATAGTGAGGCAAGTGCCCATGGTGAATGTCAAATGGAAGGACTGAGCAGACAAAGCAGGGGGGAGAATGAACAGTCTCCTGGTCCTTTTATCAGCTCTGTGATGTCTGCCCTGGGATTTGAATGATTTGTGAACGACTATAGCTTGCTCAGTCTGCGGTGGCTTGAGGCCTCTGGAAATTGATGTTAACCACATCAGCTGTCAGTAGTTATAGCTACTAGGTAATCAGGTGTAGAATTTATGGGTATTTACATTTCGGAGGGCTTTGACTCTGTTTCTGTAACTTTAGAGTAGAAATGTTTGTCCTTGGTATGACTGAATAGCTCATTTTGTGCATGGTGCCAGCGTTTCAGACTGCCTCCGTGTGTAAACCACTTTCTCCCTGGGAGAGCACAAAGATAATCTCGTTAATCCTATCTGTGGCTAGTGGACAGGATGATTTTTGTCTGCATCCCACGAAACTAGCTCCATGCTGCCTTCTGAGCAATAACCAGTAATACGGTTACAGTCAAAAGAAGCTAGAAGAGTCTTACTGACCGCTGTTGACAACCATTCTGCTGCAGCTTGCTGACATAGGCACTTTTTTTTTTACTTTGTTCCATCTCAAATGGATTAACTTTTTTTTTTTTTTTTTTGTGATAGGAACTATTAAGTTTTCTCAAAAATTTAGAAAATAAGGAAAAATTGAAAGAAGAAAGAAAATTAATCCAGGTTCCTTCCACTTGAATGCAAGGCACATATAACATTTCAAAATTTTCTTAATCCTTTTCTATACATAATTTTTATGTAGCTATAATTAGGCTTTTTTTTTTTTTTCTCTTTAGAGAGAGAGCAAGAGAATGTGGGAGGAGGGAGCAGAGGGAAAGAGTCTTATGCAGACTCTGCACTGAGCATGGAGCCTGTCGTGGGGCTCAGTCCCATGACCCTGAGATCATGACCTGAGCCTAACTGAGAGTCAGATGCTTAACTGACTGCGCCACCCAGGAGCCCCTATAATTAGGCTATTTTTGAAAACATTTTTGTTTTTCTTTCTGTTGAATACATATGTTTTTCCTAGTTACATAATTTCCTTTAGAAAAACTAAATTTTTCATCGAGAGGTATTTATTGAAATATTGTTTATAAGTCAGGAAACAACGAGTGTTGGAGAGGCTGTGGAGAAAGGGGAACTCTTTTACACTGTTGGTGGGAATGCAAGCTGGTGCAGCTGCTTTGGAAAACAGTGTGGAGATTCCTCAAAAAATTAAAAATAGAGCTACGCTATGACCCTGCAATTGCACTACTGGGCATTTACCCCAAAGATACAGATGTAGTGAAAAGAAGGGCCATATGTACCCCAGTGTTCATCGCAGTAATGGCCACAATCGCCAAACTGTGGAAAGAGCCAAGGTGCTCTTCAACAGATGAATGGATAAAGAAAATGTGGTCCATATATACAATGGAATACTACGCCTCCATCAGAAAGGAGGAATATCCAACTTTTGTAGCAATATGGACTGGATTGGAAGCGATTATGCTGAGTGAAATAAGCCAAGTAGAGAAAGTCAAGTATCACATGGTTTCACTTATTTGTGGTGCATAGGGGTAATATAGAAGACAGTAGGAGAAGGAAAGTAAATGGGAAGTAGGGTAATTCAAGGAGAGTAATGAAACATGAGAGACTTTGGACACAGAAACAAACTGAGGGACTTGGAGGGAGGGGGTGGAGGGATGGGAGAGCCTGGTGGTGGGTACTGGGGGCACCTAATGCGTGGAGCACTGGGTGTGGGGAATGGGCAATGAATCTTAGAACACTGAAAAAATAAAATAAATTTAAAGTAAAAAGTAGAATTAAAAAAAGAAATATTTGTTTATTTTGTCAGTATCTGGATCAGAGGCTCAGCCCTTTTTCATCAGTGGGGTTTTGCACTGCCCCTTGGTTATGGAGACAGACCTGGGTGGATTGTCTCTTCAGTTCGTAGTGATGGGCTCCCTCTTTTCTTTGAGAGTCTTTGATTGGCACAGCTTTGATATTTTTCCAATTACAGATTATTCTCTAGTGAACTTTCTGTGCATGAAGTTTACTATGCATTTAGGATTAGTTCTTTTTCTTTTTTTTTTTTAAGATTTTATTTATTTACCTGAGAGAGAGAGAGAGAGAGAGAGAGAGAAAACACTGAGGAGAGGGAGAAGCAGATTCCCCATTGAGCAGAAAGCCCAACTGGGACTTGATTCAGGACTCCAGGATCAGGACCTGAGCTGAAGGCAGATGCTTAACTAACTAAGCCACCCAGACACCCCCAGGATTAGTTCTTTAGGATATTTTCCCAGAGTTGAATTGCTGGTCAAAAAAGATTAAACATTTTGGTGATACACACACACATACACACACACACACACACACACACACACACACACATGCACACACAGTTTTAGGTTGTATATTATATATATTATTTCCAACAAGTTGACAATACTATTATAGCCATACTAACCACAGGCTGTACATTAACATTGGGTATTCCTGCTGTTTACGCTTTGTTAACTTGATATGTAATAAATAGCATTGAGCTTTTAATTCTTTGCTTAGCAGTGAGTTTGAGCATTTTGGCGTATATTTGCTACCTAGTTGATTTCCTTTTTTTTGAATTACCTCAGCTTAGCTTAGCATTGTGGTGGATAGAGAAGTATTGTGCCTGTGGGAATCTTGGTGGGGTGAGTATGGTTAGGACAGAACTTGCCCTGTGGACTTAATCTTGGCAGGACCCTCTCTTGTGCTTTAGATTCTGCCTTATCTAGTGGAAGGCAAGCATTCACCTTCCCCACTTTCTTCAAGAGATGAGAATCTTTTAAGACTGAAGTAAAGGGTTGGGGGGTTAGCCAGCTTAGTCGGTAGAGTGTGTAACTCTTGGTCTTGGGGTTGTGGGATTGAGCCCCATGGTGGGTATAGAGAGTACTTAAAAATAAATAAAATCTTTAAGAAAAAAGGATTGAAGTAAAGGGAGAGTGAGATTTTAATTTGTATCCAAAAAATGGATCATAGATGTGAGAGTTTTTTCACTTTTTAAAAATAGGCTGCTACAAAGTTGTTCATCTTACATTAATTTTTTTCCTGAGGTTATTGAGTGTCTCCTGGGCCAGGTAGTCCCTAGCTGAGAGGTGCCTTTGTATACAATTGCCTCAAGGCAGAAAGAGAGCACTGTGTCCTGGGAAGGTTGACAAATCCAGGACACCTGAATGGTGACAAGAAAGAGGTAGGTGAAGTCACAGAAGCAGGAAGGAGCCCAGTGATGTGGATATTTGGAGGTCCTGGAGAGTGCTGAGGGCAAAGGCTGAAGCTGGAGCTGCGGGGGTGTGGTTATGTAGAAGTGGGTTGGAGGGGAGAGGAAGGAGAGGAAGTGGTGACTCCCCTTCAGAGCCTGCCAAGGTAGACTAGGCAAGAGATGATAGAGGCTTACATGCCCCTGCATCTTAAACCATCTGTGGCAAAAGACCATAATGTTCGTTCGTTTTCTTTCTTTCTTTCTTTCTTTCTTTCTTTCTTTCTTTCTTTCTTTCTTTCTTTCTTTCTTTCTTGATTATTTATTTATTTATTTATTTATTTATTTATTTATTTATTTATTTGACAGAGATAGAGCACAGGTAGGCAGAGAGGCAGGCAGAGACAGGGGAAGTAGGCTCCCTGTTGAGCAGAAAGCCTGATGTGGGGCTTGATCCCAGGACCCTGAGATCATGACCTGAGCCGAAGGCAGAGGCTTTAACCTACTGAGCCACCCAGGTGCCTCAGTAATGTTTTATTTCTAATCTGTTGTTGATGGATGTGTTTTAAATTATGAGAAACATGAATTACTGGAAGAATGTGACAGCAATGCCCAGTTGTTCCAAAAGGATTTGTATGCTTCTTGTCCTTTTCTGTCCTTTCGTTACCACGGGCTGGCTGGCACCAGGCATCTGCAGACCAGCCCTCAGTAACCCCAGCTGAGACCCCTGCTCTAACATCCAGTTCTACATCGAGCACTTTCTGTGCACCGGGCAGTGGTGCGTTGTTAACATTCTCTGCCCCTCACTGTGCTATGTGCAGGAGAAACAAGAGAGAAGTCAGGGTTCTGCCTTCTCAGCTTCTGTAGTCTCCCTGAATTAGGAGAAGTGGATGAATGTGGGGAAGATACAATAGGACTTACTGGTGGATTGGGTGTGGAAGATGAAAGGGGAAGGAGGACCCCAGGCTGGCTGGCAGGAGGGGGGAGGGGGTTATCTTTTAGATTTGGAGCATGGGAGGTTCTTTTTAGCCTTGAGCTTTTATATTTTAAAGAGAGGACATCTTAATTTCTTAACAGTAAAATGATTTACATCCTGCTGCAGATTTGAAATGAATCTCCTGGGAAGGAATCTAGATGGCTGAGGACAGGGATGGGAGGGAGCCTTACTTTTCAATATATAATCTCTTTGTATCTTTGAATTTTGTAGTGTTTGTGCATATCACCTATTCAACAAAATATGTCTAAAAATAGGTTTTTTACAACATCTGTGGATAAACTTGAAGTAAGAAATGTGAAGACTTTTATGATAAAAACTTTAAAAACCCAAGGAATATGATAGAATGGTTAAAGGAAGACTATAGAAAGGAAGGCCTGATATTGACAAAGCGGTCATTTCTCTGGAAATTTGTAAAATCAGTGCTTTCCCAATTCAAAAATGCAGTAAGATTTTTTGTTGTTATTCATGGATGGAGTTAACCAAATGATACAGAATTCCTCTGGAGAAATAAAAATGTGAGAAAAACCTGGGAAATTCTGAAAAAGATAAGGAATGAGCCGCAACTAGACTTATGGATGTGAAGGTAGGTCATGAAGCTATAATTACTTAAATGCTAGACCTGGACAATTTAAACTCTTGCTGTGGAAGAAGAAATAGACAAATAGATCAAGCGAACAAAATAGTATCCGGAAGTAAACCTGAAAGGGACCTGAAATTAGATGATGATAATGATGGTTTTCAGATTGCTATAGAAAATAGGTTTGCCCAATAATTAAATGTTCAGGGAAACGAGATTAAACAAAATGCATTTTCCTCTTTGACTCTTTACACTCAAGGGAATTCCAGATACAGATCATAGATTTAAGCATGAAAATATGAAACAGTACAACTATAAGCAAACACGAGTATATTTATTTATAATTTCAGAATGGTGAAGACCTTTCTCTGAGTCATACATTTGTAACACACATGGCCAAGAAAACAGTTGACAGAAAGACAAAGTTAAAATCTTGATTTTGAAAGAACTTATAGATGCAAGTTAAGAAAAAGACTGTTAGTCCGATAGTTTGTGTGTGTGAATTGGTAGTTTAAGAAAAAATACCCAAATGCTGCTAAAGATACCCCGAGATGTGGAGCCTTGCAGATAATAATTATTAGAAGGTGTATGTCAATGAGATATTATTTTTGCTCAGTTTGGCAAAAAAATAAATAAAAGTCTAAGTGCTTATGAGAGTTTGGGGAAATGGAAACTTTCATCCATGGTCAATATCAAAATAGAATGCATATGCCCTTTGCCCTAGAAATCCCACGTTTAAAAAATTACCTTCCATTTGAACTTAACAATGATTTGCTAAGATATTTGGGCAAGGATGCTTATTCCAGCATCATTTGTTACAGCAGAAACCTGGTGACAGAGCGCCTCAGTGTGAAACTGGTCAGATCAATCCTGGCACCCCCAAATGGCAGTATGATTTGTAGCAATCCAGAGTAAGGAGACTGTATCATCTGGTGACAGAGAAAACATTCCTGTGAGAGTTGCTATTGACAAACAACATGTGGTCTGTGACCTGTTTGTAGAAATAACCAGAAAGAATATGTTTTATAGCTAGATTAAATAAATCCCCTACTCTTCCAGAAAGGATCCCAGGAAACATTGGAAAATTGACACAGTAGCTGAGGTAGAGACTGAGAAGGGCTTCCATCTGAATTATGTGCTTTTGTGTATGTGTGTGTGTTCTGTTTTATTATTTTTAACTCAACAGGGAGTATCTGAGTATGAGATTGCAGGGCTTTCTTTCTCTAACACACACACACACACACACACACACACACACACACACACACACACACACCCCTACACTCCCTAATAAATGTTACCTAGAAAAAAAATCCTATAACATTTTCTTTATTCATAAATTATGGTATTAGACTGAGATCAGATTACTTTGTTTATCTTGTCCTCTCCAGACGTATGAAACTCGCTTAAGATTGAGACCTTTTGGGGTGCCTGGGTGGCTTAGTCATTAAGCGTCTGCTCTCAGCTCAGGTCATGATCCCAGACCCCTGGGATCAAGCTCCACATCCGGCTCCCTGCTTGGTGGGAAGCCTGCTTCTCCCTCTCTTACTCCTCCTGCTTGTGTTCCTTCTCTAATGTTGTTTCTCTGTCAAATAAATAAATAAATAAAAATCTTAAAAAAAACAAAAAAGGATTGGGACTTTTTCAGTGTTTGACCCTGGTGGTTTGATTAGCTAAGAAGAAGACCATGAGGGCGCCTGGGTGGCTCAGTGGGTTAAAGCCTCTGCCTTTGGCTCAGGTCATGATCTCAGGGTCTTGGGATCGAGGCCGCCATCGGTCTCTCTGCTTAGCAGAGAGCCTGCTTCCTTCTCTCTCTCTGCCTGCCTCTCTGCCTACTTGTGATCTCTCTCTCTGTCAAATAAATAAATAAAGTCTTAAAAAAAAAAAAGACCATGAGCCTCTTTTTAAGCATGGGCATGGAGGGTGGGTGAGAACCTTAAAGGTTTGGTAAGTGCTGGGGACTGGGGCCTCCTGATTGGATCTAGCTGGCAGAAGGAAGACAAAAGCTACCCACAGACTGCTTTCTTTCATAAATGTAATGTATTTCTGATCCATAGTGATACTATATCTCCAGTGTGGTCCCATGTGGATTTACCTACTGTAGATTTCTTTGGGGGTAAAAGTTAGTTTAAATAACTTTCCGTACATCAGATGCTTTTCTGAATGTTTATGCATTTTATGCAGTAAACGTATTCATCCACAAACCAAATTTAGGTATATAAAGTTCTTGGACTACTAATGAGCTTTTTGGATATGTGCGATGTCTGAAATTTGTAGATAATTTAGAAAAAAGCAAATGGCCGGGACCATCTTCCAGAAGCAATTTCAGATTATGAATGAAGCTGCAGTCCTTGTGAATGTGCCTTCAATTCAAAAGCAATGCAGTTCTATTTGAGGCATTCATGTATCCCCAGAAATTAAAGTATAAGAATTTTAATAAGAATTTCTTTTGGGCTTTGCTTGCTATTAATCTATAAGTCTCATAACTTACATTTGTATGGCATTTTTTTTTTATGTTTAGAGACACCTCTCCCCCCAATTCTCACTTAGGCTTCCTGACAGCCTAGGGAATTGTGTTTATTACTTGAGGACTTAGTGTATTTAGTGTTTGACATTGGAGGGCAATATTGCCAACCTAGAAAAGACATTAACAGTGGTGCAGTATTTGTAGTACCCAGCAGGAAGAGCCAAGGGCATATCAAAACTAAAGATTTGACTCATTTCTCTAGCTGCTGAGAATGTGCCCATTGAGGAGGGTTTTGAAAAGTGGGGTAATTTCCAGGATGTGCTAGAAAGCATGGGGTATTTTTTCTTGCCTGTCCCCTGTTCTGGGCTGTTATTTCCTCAAGAGCCATCTCTCAAAATTTCAAGACCACAGTGCCAGCTGTTGATTTCTTATTTTTAAGGGATCCAGCCTGGACTTGAGTACAGAATGGAGTGCTTAATATGTGCAAGTGCTAGACATGCTGGAGACAGGTGTTCAACGGCAAAGGCATAGGCCCTTTCCTTAGGAGCTTCTGTCTGATGCTCCTTTTTGGGGATGTGTGATTACCAAGGAGGACATGTCACTGGCTTCCAGAGAACTTGGTGTTTAATGGGGCTGCTGTCTAATCAATAGGCAGACCAACACTTTGTATTCAGTGTTGTAATAGGGGAAGTACTAGTTGTCAGAGAAGTATAGGCATGGTCTTTAACCCAGTTTTGAGGATTCCTGGTGAGGAGGGGAAGAAGGTAGGAGGAGAGAGAGAATCTCAAGCAGACTCCCCACTGAGTGCAGAGCCCCATTTGGGGCTTGATCCATGACCCTGAGATCGCTCCCTGAGTCGAAAGCAAGAGTTGGATCTTAACAAACTGAGCCACCCAAGCTCCCCCCGAAGATAATTTCTCATAGAGAATTTTTTAAGGACTCTACTTTAAGTACAGGGAACTCTTCTGGGAAATAGATTTGTATAAACCTTCATGAGGGAGGAGTATTCACAGGGAACAGCCTCGGCAAAGCCTTGGGTACAAATAAGCATGAGGAAGTGTTGAAAAACAAACAAACAAAAAGGTTCAGGAGGCCTAGTTTGTGGCTTGGAGTTATAGACTCTTAAGAGGTGAATCTGGAGAGGAAAGTGTTGGTTCCCCAAACTTTGCTAATTTTGGAATCCCCTGGGAATTAATAATTATTGATAACTGGCTCCCACTTTTAGGCATTGTGACTTAATTGGGATGGGGTGTGCTGAGGCATTTATTTCCACGTGTAGCAATATTTGGGAACACCCAAGCCAGTTTATGAAGGTCCAGTATAATCATGCTGAGTCATAAGAATTTTATCTGCAGAGACATTTTTGGCATGGAGGAGCTGCTCAGTGATTTTACCAGTAGAGTGACTTGATCCGTCCTGTAGTTTGGAAGATATTCCTGGTTGTTTCGGGGTAAAGAGATTAAGAAAGCTGAGACTGGAAGTAGGGAAACCAGTCAAGGGGTCCCTTAGATAAATAAAGGTGGCCTGATGGAAGGAGTGACATTAGGGATAGAAGGAGACAGATGGATCGCAGAGGTACTGAAGAGATGGATTCAGTAGAACTTGTCGTGGGTGGGATGGGGGTGTGTGGCAGAGGGGAGTGATCACTTGACTTAGGGAGAAGCAGGGAGAGCAGGGATGCTGTGGGGGAAGGGGTGGATCATTCCTCCCTATTTCAACAAGGATCATCAGCACAGCTGGTTTCTCCTTCCAAGGAATAGCTGAGAAAGTCTGTTAGTTCTTTGCTAAACACTGACCTCATTCGATCAACTGCCTTTAGTCTGATTTCTCTTCAGACAGACTTTATATCTTGTTCTGTGCAGTTTGAGTGGATGTCTTTTTTCTAATGATTTAATGATCTTTCATATCTCATATGCATTAAGAGATCTAGTAAGAAAGATTCTCTCCATACTTGTGATCCATGGGAGTCATGGTGGCCACCGTGGCTCAGTGGCATCTAAAGAGCTTTAGTTTTCATAGCTGGGGAAATGTAAATTTCATTACTCTTTCATACAATTGAATTGAGGATTTATATTACTTTGCTTTTTAAAGATTTTCTTTATTTGAGAGAGATATAGGGAGAGGGAACACAGTCAGGGGGAATGGGAGAGGGAGAAGCAGGCTGCCCACTGAGCAGGAAAACTGACACGGGGCTGCATCCCAGGACTCTGGGATCATGACCTGAGCCGAAGGCAGGTGCTTAACCACTGAGCCACTCAGGCGCCCCATGGAATTTATATTACTTTTATCCAAAAAGTTTTTGGAGAACTTTTTGAGCAAATTTTATATAGCAATTTGGATTTCCTTGAGAAAGAAATACAATCTGTATAACAAAAGTTCAGTTGTGCTCTATTTCAAGAAAATATATTTATAACAAAATCTGAAATGACAAAGCTGGCAAATTGTGGGTGGAGTTAATTGGTTGATAATTTTGCTAATGGGTTCTTGGCTTTGAAAAGAGGTGCTTTAGAAGTCTTTCATAATGTAAGGTTTCTGTGTTGATTTAAATGACTTGAATTTTAGGAGTAATATTTTGGGTTAAGGAATAGCCTGTCTCAGAGCGTCTGGGTGGCTCAGTGGTTAAAGCTTCTGCTTTTGGCTCGGGTCATGATCTCAGGGTCCTGGGATCGAGGCCCTCATTGGGCTCTCTGCTCAGCAGGAAGTCTGTTTCTTCCTCTCTCTCTGCTTGCCTCTCTGTCTACTTGTGATCTCTTTCTCTGTGTCAAATAAATAAATAAATTAAGGAAAAAAAAAAAAAGGAATAGCCTGTCTGGATATTGGATAAGTAACTAATATTATAATGAGAATCCTGAAAAATCATTAATAAGGGTTAAGACCTCCATGTAATGGTGGACAATGTCAGGCAAGGTGAGAATTCCTTTATATATATGCGCTCTCTGACCTTTTCCCATTACTGTAGCTTTTGTGAAAAGTTGTCTCATCTCTTTCCATGCACGCAGCACGTGTAGAACACCATAGTGAAATCAAACCCTGCCTGTGACATTTTGGTCTGTAGACATGGATGTGATTCTAAGGTCATAAATTATCTGTAGTGACATTCAGTATAGATTTACCTCGGTAAATGAGTTTTGAAGCCAGAAATTATAGAGTTAGATGGGAAATTCATTTCCTGGTGAGAAAAAGAGAAATTATGAATATTATAATCTGGAAAAAAACTCCATGATTTGAAAAAAAGAAAGACCTAAACATTAAGCAGCAAAGTCGTAGCTCCCCCCATCTTTGAAAGAAAGAATGATATACTTGCAACAAAACATGTGTTTTCCAAAGCATCAGATACATTGTTGGCAGCGTACTATTTTGAAAAGAATTGTTTTGTTTCTGCAGAGTAGAATGATTTTTAGAGAAGTGGGGAACAGAGGGCACCCGAATACCTAATGCATTTGTGATGGGCTAGTTATAAATGCATGCTCAGAGGTGAATGGCCATGATAAACAACCATATAGGAACCTGCTTCATATGAAATGAAGTCATTTGCCTCCTGCCACCGTGCATGGCATCAACAAATGAGTCGTGCTCAAGACATAAAGCAGCATATACTGCTGGTGCTCGTTCTGTCATCTGCTCCAGCTTCATTATGGAGAGGGGTGCTGGTGGCTATCCAGACGCTTAACTGGCAGCCTTCACTGACTAATGGAGCCATATTCGTGTTGGCTGACATCTGGTTTTAGAAGTTATTTATAAAGAAAAGATCGTGGTAATCCAAACAGAGAGATTTTTAAATGTCAGATGTACTGTGCAAGATTCATCTAGGGTGAGTGGCACCATAGGTAAGATTTGCTACTTTTCTGAACACTTGCATGTGTTGAGGGTGTTTTTCCTGTGTGCAAATGGTATTTCCATAGAGCATGTTATAAGCAAAATACTTGAAATAAACACAGATTTCTGTAGTTTGGAACATTGTAAATAGGACTACAGTTTCACCCAAATGATACATTAATAAACTAAAAAATTAATGGGACAATATGTGAAGATCTCAGATGCCCACATTCCTGTCCTGATAATGAGGAAGTAAGCTCAGCAAACTGACGACTCTTCTCAGATGCATCAGGGAATCAAGGTTACAGGGTAAACTGCTGTCCCAAGAAATGGAAAGAGTGCATACCAGAATCATAGTTTACCAAATGGAGAGAAGAGTGCATACCAAGAATCACAGTTTACCAGAAGCAGAAGTCCTGGAGGAGAGCCCTCCTTCCCTGCCCCCCCTTCTTTCCCTTCCCCCACCAGGACTGGTAGGAACAGTTAAACTGTAACAGGTGAATTGCTAGAGGCTTGGTGTGCATAAGCCTGAGAGTTCAAAACTACCAGGGCCCTGTATTGGGGGTGTGTGTGGGGGGGAAGGGCTCTATGCGTTCATGAATTTTACTTTGAGTAGCCCCACTAGAGTCTCAGAAAAATCTTCTCTTGTTTCTGGCAGTGGGAGGAGAAAATAAACCATTTTTGAAATATATCCAGAGCATTCTGTTCATCTTAACAGAAGCCTGCCCTAAAGGAAACTATTTTACTAAAGCTTAACAGACGTGGAGTTTACCAGAATGTAACTGACGTGGGGGATGGGAAATACCCAATTTCCAGCCCCTTCTACACTTTTGGTCTCACCTCAGGGGGGAAAAGAAAGGTGAGTCACACTTGAAAGTCAGAGTCTTGGGACACAGCCTCCCTGAAAGACTGAGACCTAATCATAGCACTGTAGAGGGCTTCCTTCCTACAGTACCTTACCGCCACCTCAGTCACGGACCTGGATGATAGCAAGGGATTATCAACAGCCAGACTCAGACCCTATGTAAGAGAAAGTCAGAGGCAACAGGGAAGACTAAAACTGGGATAGTAGAAGAATTTTTAGCCTTTTGAGACCTAAAACTAACAGTAAACACAACCTACCTCCTAGCCAGATACACATGAAACCTTACACTATACACCTCAGTTCCTTTAACACAATACATCATGTCTGTCTTTCAACAAAAAATTACAAGGCATGCTAAGAGGCCTGACATTTTAAAGAGATAAATTTCAAATAGGGAAGAGATTTTTGAATGGTCAGACTGAGTGTTTAAAATAGTATAATGCGCTAAGTGTTCTAGTAGAAAAAGTGGACAAAATTCAAGAACGGACAGGCTTAAACAGAGAGATGGAAACTCTGGGAAGAATCAAAATTAATGCTAGAAAGGACAAACACTGTAACAGAGATGACAATGGCTTTTGGTTCATCAGTAGACTGGACTGGCCCAAGGAAGCGGTCAGTGTGTTTGTAGATTCGTCAAGAAAAACTTCCCCAAAGGGAAGAAAAGAATCAAAAGTACCAGAACAGAATGTTTAAGAACTGTAGTACAATTGAAAGATATAAAATATGGGCACTGGGAATACTGAAAGGAGAAGAAAGAAGAAAGAAGAAATATTTGAAATGATAAAGGCTGAGAAATTTTCCCAAATGGATGCTAGACATCAAGCTCCAAATTTGGAAAGCTCAGAGAACACTATGCAGGTAAACTGCAAAAAATCTGCACTTAGATATATCATATTAAAACTGCAAAAAATTAAAGACAAAGAGGAAATCTTAAGTAAAGCCAGAGGAGGTTAACACCTTACCCATATAAGCTCAAGGATAACACTTACATCAGATTTTATTCAGGAACCATGTAAGCAAATCAGAAAAACAACCAACCTAAAAGTTTGTACAAGCATATATCATTTTATTGTGCTTTGCTTTACTGAATTTTGCAGATGTTGTGTTTTTTGCACATTTTAGGTTTGTGGCAATTCTGCATCAAGCAGATCTCTCAGTGCCGTTTTTCCAACAATATTTTCTCTCTTCATGTTTCTGTGTCACATTTTAGTAATCTTCACAATATTTCAAACTTTCCCGTGATTAATATATTTGTTATGGTGATCTGTGACCAGTGATCTTTGAAGTTTTTCTTGTAATTATTTTGGGCTCCACAAACTGTGCCTGTGTAAGAAGGTGAACTGAATGGATGAATACTTCATGTATTCTGACTGCTTCACTCACCCAGCTGTCCTCATCTACTTGGGCCTCTCTATTCCCTGAGACACAACAATACTGAAAGTAGGCCAGTCACCCTATCATGGCTTCTAGGTGTTCAAGTGAAAGGAAAGGTGGCACAGCCCTCACTTTCAATCAAAAGGTAGAGATGCATAAGCTTAATGATGAAGGCACATCAAATGTTGAGACAGGCCGAAAGCTGGGCCACTTGCGCCAAATGTTGTGCTGTTTCAGAAATTGTTGCAAGCTGTGACCGCAAAGGAAAAGTTCTTGAAAGAAATTAAAAGCGAACACATGAATAAGAAGGCAAAAACCACCTGTTGACTGATGTGGAGAAAGTTTCAGTGGTCTGGATGGAAGATTAAGCCAGCCACAGCCTTCCCTTAAGCCAAAGGCTAATCCAGACCAAGGTCCTAACTCTGCTCAATTCTGTGAAGGCTGAGGGAGGTAAGGAATTTGCTGGAGAAAAGTTTGAAGTTAGCAGACGTCGGTTTGTGAAGTTTAAGGAAACAATCCATATTTGTAATATCAAAGTGCAGGGTGAAGCAGTAGGGCTAAGGTAGAAGCTGCAGCAGGTTATCTAGAAGATCTAGCTAAGGTCATGAATGGAGGTGGCTGCACTAAACAGCAGGGTTTTCAGTGTAGACCAAACAGACTTTTGTTGGAAGAAGATGCCATCTGGGACTTGGCATAGCTAGAGAGAAGTCAGCTCCTGCCTTCCGTGCTTCAAAGGACAGGCTGACATTCTTGTTAGGGGCTAACGCAGCTGGTGACTTGAAGTTGAGGCCAGTGCTCATTTACCATTTCAGAATCCTGGGCTCTTAAGAATTATACTAAACTATTGTGCCTGTCCTCTAAATGGAGCAACAAAGCCTGGATGATACCACCCCTGTTGACACTGTGGTTTATTGAATATTTAAAGTGCACTGTTGAGAACTACTGCTCAGAAAAAAAGATTGCCTTCAAAGTATTCCTGCTCATTGACAGTGCACCTGGTCACCCAGGACCTCTGGTGGAGATGGCCAATGAGATCAATGTTGTTTTCTGACACAACATCCATTCTGCAGCCCGTGGATCAAGGAGTCATTTCAACTTTCAAGTCTTATTATTTAAGAAATACGTTTCATAAGGCTAGAGCTGCCAGAGATGGGGATTCCTCTGATGGAGCCGGGCAAGGTCAGCTGAAGACTTTCTGGAAAGGATTCACCTTTCTAGATTCAGGACATTGGTGACTCCTGGGAAGAGATCAAAATATCAATATGAACAGGAGTTTGAAAGAAGTTGATTCCCACCCTCACAGATCACTTTGAGTAGCTCAGGACTCCATGGAGGAAGGAATTGCAGATGTGGTGGAAACATCAGAAGAACTAGAATTAGAAATGGAGCCTGAAGATGTGGCTGAACTGCTGCCATCTCATGATAAACTTGAACAGATGAAGAATTGCTTCTTACAGATGAGCAAAGACAGTGGTTTCCTGAGACGGCATCTACTCCCGGGGAAGATGCTATGAAGACTGTTGAGATGACAACAGAAGATTTAGAATATGACATAACTTGGTTGATCAAGCAGCAACAGGGAGAGAGAATGGACTCCAGTTTTAAAGAAGTTCTGTTGTGGGTAGAATGCTGTCAAACAGCATCACAAACTACAGGAAAATTGTTCCTGAAAGGAAGAGTCAGTAGGTGTGGCTGACTTCATCGTTGTGTTGTTTCAGAAATTACCACAGTCACCCCACCTTCGGCAACCACCCTTCAACTCCCCTAATGGTCACCACCATCAATGTGGAGATGAGACCCTCCACCCGCAAAGAGATTAGGACTAACTGAAAGATCAGGTGAAGGTCAGCATTTTTTCTTCTTTTTTTTTTTTGCTTAGAATAAAGTCTTTTAAAATAGGTCATGCACATTGTTTTTCAGACATAATGCTATTACACACTTAAGAGACTACAATATAATTAAACATAGCTTTTATATGCAGTGGCAAACACAGATATCCATTTGACTCATTTTATTACAAGATTCCCTTTATTGTGGTGGTCTGGAACTCAACTCACAATATCTTCTAGGTAAGCCTCTATCTAGTAAAATTACCCCGCAAAAGTGAAGTAGAAAGAAAGAATTTCTCAGACAAATAAAAATTGAAAGAACTTTCCACTAGTAGACCTGCCTGGCAAGAAGTGTTAAAAGTTCTTCAGAGAGAAGGAAAATGATACAGGTCAGAAATTTGGATGTACGTAAAGATAGGAGGAGGACAGAGAAGGAATAATGAAGGGGCCTCTCATTTCCCTCCCCTGAGGCACTGGTGCCATCCCAGCACCCAGCACGCTAGCCTGCACCCATGCCTGGTAGTACAGACACGGAGTTTTCTGGCTTGTTGGCCTAAAAAAGAGAGTAACTTTCTTAACGTGCAGCTGCAACCTCTCTGCATTTAAAGAGTATTGAAATGGACATAGCGAGGTCTCTGGCTCGTGGAAGATAGGAATTTCCAAAGACTCTGGGCAAAACTGCAAATAAAAAATGAAATGTAGTGGAAGTCTTGTTCCCTTTGGCTTTATGTATATTAATAATGGACCTTATTGTGTCTTATGCCACAGAAATTTTCATTATAGGATCATCCTGCTAGTTATTGTGCCGTCATCTTGAGATCACTCCAAGCTTAAAGAAAAAAAGAATTGACTGTATTAAGGGTAGACATGTGAGTTCTTTAAAAGCCACACATTGTTATAGCTTTTCAAACTAGAAATGAAAGGGCCACTGAAGCATCCTATTTGTTTTAAATTTTCATAAAGTTAATATTGATGGCTGTCAACCAGATAAAGACAAATCTTTTGAGGTACTTCCTCTCCCTTTTCTTAAAAAAAGGGGGTTTTGAGACAAACGTGAGAAAGAAAGGACGATGGATTATCCCCATTCATGATTGGTGTGTTTCTTGCTACGACCTCCTAAGGAACCGTTGTTAGGAAACCCCAAGTACCTGTAGGAGTCTGGGTCTGCACCAAAGGCTTGGTTCTTTTATGGAAGAAGCTGATTTTGGGTGACTGGAGGAACGCTGACCACAGTTAACTTTTTGCCTTTTTGGCTTTTGTCTCTTTTGTTCTCTCTTTCTTTTTTTTTTCCTCATTCTTTAATTCTTTAAACTTATTCTGTTTTTTAAAAGCCTTTTACTTTCATTTGTTCTCATTCTTTTTAAAAATTTTTATTTTTTCAATTCTCTTTTTTATGTTTTTCCAATTTTTTCTTTTCTCTCTCTCTCTCTCTCTCTCTCTCTCTCTCTCTTTTTTTTTTTTTTTTTTTTTTTTTTTTTTTTTTTTTTTTTTTTTTTTTTTTTTTTTTTTTTTTTTTTTTTTTTTTTTTTTTTGTTAATATTGTTAGCTAGTGTTGTTAGTTTAGTTAGCAGGTGACCATGCTGCAGGGGTTACAGCAATCCATACTGATGTGGACATCCATATCGACAGTTACCAGCTCCTTATCACCATTGGCCAGAGCAACTTCATCAAGGTCATGTTGACTTGGCAAAAATGGGCCAAAAGTAGCTGTGAAGGTCATTAAGGAGAGTCAGCAGAGATTTAATAGCCTCCAGAGACTATTCCTTGAAGTCCAAAGCATGAAGGTCTTTAATTACCCTACTAATGCAAAACTGTTTGAGATGATCTTGACCCACACACATTCTACCTGGTCAGAGTGTAATGCTAGTGGATGTTTGATTATCTAGTGGACCATGGCCATATGAGAAAGAGGCTTGTAGCAAATTTTTCTAGGGAGTGTCCACTGTACAGTGCTGTTTCCACCAGAAGTGTGTTGTCCACAGGGACCTAGAGCCAGAGAACCTGCTTTTTTCATGTTGACCTGAATGTCAAAGTTACAGGCTTTAGCTTTGGTGTGATGTGTTCACCATCGTCAATAAGCTGAATACCTTCTGTGGCAGACCCCCCTTATTTTGGAGCCATCATTATGATGCCCCTTCAGTGGATATGTAGAGCATTGAAGTCACCCTTTTTTATGATGGTCACCAGTTTCCTGCCTTTTGAGGGATTGGAATTCAAAGACCTGTGGAAATGGGTATTGTGTGGAATATACAAATTTTCTTTCTTCGTGTCCATAGACATCAAAAACCTGCTTAAGAAATTCCTGATCCACGGTCACAATGACAGAAGCATTTTAGAGGAATTCATGAGAGACCCATCGATAGACATGGGCCCTGAAGAGGAACTAAAGCCATGCACTGAGCTCTCCCTGACTACAAGGATCCCTGGCAGCCTGAGTTAATGCTGTCTGTGGGCTACAAGTGGGAAGAGATCCACAACTCAGAGAGGGGCCTGAAGCATTAAGAATTAATGACCATCTGCTGGCTTTGGGCTACTAAGACACCCCAGGTGCTGGAGGGTGTTCTGTCATGATGAAGTCCCTGCCTACAGCTGATCCCAGGGACAGTGTTGTCCTTCTCCATCCTGTGAGGTAGAGGATAGTGTCTCTGTCAACCCAAACATCAGAATACTGTCACTCAGTGGCATGAGGACCGGGAGTCTGGGTGCAAGGCCAGTAGAACAGCCAAAGTGACTGTAAGTCTCTGCCTAGTCAGGAGATGAAGACTACCACCTGAACACAATGCTCCCACTTTTTCCCCTGTGGTCTCCTGATCACCTCCCCTCATCCCCCAATACCAGCAATGGTGGTTCAGCCCTAGGCTGATCTGCCTTCTCCCAGCTTTTATGTATGTGGCCTGGCTGGCTCAGAGGACTTTGTCCATTAGAGGATGGAAGTGTGCAAAGTGCTGTGGGGTTCTCTCTGTGGGGTTAAGCCATCTGGCACTTCCATTGCATTCAGAAGCATTGAGGACAAAAGAACTGTGACTATTAAGTGAAGGGTTTGCCAGGAGCCATCTGTGATGTGGAGAGGCCAGTGCTTCTACCTGGTAAAACTTCAGAGATTACCACTGTACTTGGAGCCTTTCTCCCTTCCCCTGCTCTTCTCTCTCCCTTCTTCTGTGTTTGGGGTGAGGAGAGATGGTTCTGTAGAAATAAACACAAATATTAATGGGTAAACACTTAGTATCATACTTTCCGAGTTGCTTTTGATGATGGACTGTGGGCGGTGACTACTGATTTGAATGGGTCTCATGTGCGTTTGTCTTAGAGAATACAGGGTTGTCACTGCCTCGAGCAGATTATGGCAATGATATTAACACTGACAGTAACAGCATTTACTGTTGGTCATCCAAAGACTTTCTCTGCCTTCCTAATTCATTTTAGCCACAGATGCCCATTTAGCAGATTGGGAAGTAGATACTGAGGGAAGGTAGGCAGCTCGTTGATAGTGCAGAGGGGGTGAGGGCCAGGGCTCATGTCCTGAGCCGGTACTCTCTACCCAAACTCAGTGGCTCCCATGGCTCAGTTGTGGGGTGCTAGACTCTTGGGTTTGTCATTCTTTTGAGGTTGGTTACAGTCTGTCTCTTAAATGGATAATTCAGTCATGTGAGAAATGAGACAATGAGCCACTTTGTGTAGCATTTTTCAGAGCTCTTTGTGAATTAATTTGTCTACAGTCCTCAAAGGAGGACATGGCCAGAGTACAAATATTGCCTTGAAAACGTGAAGGAAAATGAAGCTGTCCAGGGTGCTGGAAACACTAAGGGTGTATGGAACCTTATTTCTAGGAGGGATGGTGCCTTATAGGCCCTTTGGCATGTAACTTGGCCGGCTTGATGTTATAGCTTTTGGAGGAGCATTCTTCTAGATCTTAACCTGCTCTTCTCCTGCCTCACATCAAAATCCTTCGGAGTTAGAGAGCAAATGTGGCCTGATAACTTCAGGCTGAACATCTCTTGCATATTTAAAGTTTACTTGTTGAGTTAGAAGAGCCTCTCTCCCTAGCCTCCTTTCCTATTAATGTGCCCATTAATGTCTCCAAGTAGTTAATGTTTTGGCTCCTGAGGGGATGTTAGAAGCCATGATAGTATGTATAAGTTTTTGTCAAACAGCTGTATTTATTGGGCAGCTACCACGTGCCTGATCATGAAGGAGCTATAAAGATGAGCTCACATCTCCCTGCCCCAGGTTCGGCCACAATGGCAGATCCTCTTGAGCTGCAGTGTGCCCAGGCTACTGTCCGCTCAGACTGTGCCCAGGTATAGGGCCCAGAGATCTCTTTTAGGGTGGGACTTGAATTTTTTCTAGTCAGACTGCTTGGTGAAGCCACTGAAGAGTTCTGGAAAATTTAATGGTAGGTCTTCGGCATGTCTTTTGCTAGAGGTGCAGCCTTTTCTGGCCCAGACTTTCTTTTTGAATATGATTCTCGTGGTGCCTGGCACATGACAGTGCACCAAATAGTTTTTTTTTCCTTTTCAATGTAGTTACAAAAAAAGGACTACATGGAATTTCCAGAGAGATAGGATGCTGTGTGTAGCTGAGATGGATCAAGAATGTTTTCTGGATGAGGCTGATAGGAGGCAAGCATCAAAGGCTAGGTTTATTCGTTTATTCATCTGATGCTGTAGTCTGCCTAGCGTATTTCAGGTATGGTTATGTAATGAGAATATTATGGTCACAAAATACAAACACAAATATCTGCAGTCTGTTGAGTCAAATGTTCATCCAATAATTATATAAATAAATAAAAAATTGCATGGGACACAATCTGAATGTCCTATAGGAAAATGATGAAATAAATGATAATATGTTCTTTTGATTTAGTATTAGGTAGCCATTGGAATTGTTTCAACCAACTTGTAAAATTGGTTGCAGTAACATCGGGTATGTAAAAGTGTAGAGGGTATCCCTTCTTTATTAAAACAATGCATGCTTGCCTGTGCGTAGGGAAGTTGATTATACAGCACATTGAACAGTGGGCATTCCTGGTGAGACTGTGGAGCAGAGAGCATGTTCTCACTAAAGAGTGCTGGTTTTGCCAGCTAGCAAGTAGATTCGTTTTTCCATTGTTGGAATTTAGTTGGATGATTTGCATGCTTTAAATGGGAAACTAAAACCTTAAGGTCTGTTTTTTTCTTGGTTGTTTGGTTTTGGTTCTGATGGGGTGGGGAAGTAAGCTAACTGTCCCTGAGGGCTCTTATGAAGTGGGGTGAGGGTTCTGGTGGAAACCCTCATCCAGTGGGGCTCCTGGAGATGTGACATCCAGGCACAGAGTCCTTCTCCGTGCAGCCCCAGCAGGGACTCCTCTTCCTCTGTCTGCTGTGGGTCCTGGTTTGCTTGCATTTTTGTCTGTATTGGAAGATAAAAACTTACGTTCAGAGGGAAAGTTCCAGAAATGCTCCCAGGGTGGTGATGGGAGTTTGATTTCCAAGTGAGGATTCCTGTTCAACTGAATATGCTCTCGTGTAATTAATCAAAATCTTGATTACTGTGTGTTAGTTCTATTATTTTATACGTGAAAGCTCCCATCATCTCTAATGCCTACCAAAAATTCGTATTATATTTGAAAGCTTTTTCCTCAAAGGATACTTGGGGCATTACTACTCTTATTAGCCTAAGACAACAATAATTCTGTGTTTCCAGATGGGGTTTTTTGTTTTGCTTTGTTTTGTGTTCTAAAACATCTGTGTTTTTCCAGTTGAAAATTAAATGTATTTATTATGGAGGTGCTGATGTTATACCCACAGGAATGTAACATATAATTTAATTATCATAAGATGTAAAAAGTCTAGAAATTTTTCCTCTAATCTGTAATCTTCTCCTTGTACAGAAAGTTTTTCTTTATGTTCATTTTTTTTTTTTAGATTTTATTTATTTATTTGACACAGAGAGAGAGCGTGTGTGCACAAGTAGGCAGAGCGGCAGACAGAGGGAGAGGGAGAAGCAGGCTCCCCGTTGAGCAGGGAGCTTGATGCAGGGCTTGATCCTAGGACCTTGGGATCATGACCTGAACCGAAGGCAGATGCTTACCCGACTGAGCCACCCAGGTGCCCTTTTCTTTATGTTCCCGTACTTATTTTAAGTAAGACCCACCTACTGGGTCATGTGAAGTGACCTACTTAGGATGGACAGGATAGTGTATCATACAACCCTTCTTGCCATCTTGGACTTACCTACTTTGTGCAGTAGAGGTACCAAGGCTTGGTCTTTTGAAGGTGGGTTATTTTTCTATAATGTTGTGAGAGATACTCAAAAGACCTCCTGCTGTTTTCCTTAAACCCCAAATTACACAAGTAGTGAGTGAGCTTTTTAAGTCTTATAGACTTTTCTTTTCTTTTTTTAAGATTTTATCTGCCAGAGAGAGAGAAGATGAGAGAGAGAGAGAGCGAGAGCAGGAGGGGTGGGAGGGGCAGAGGAAGAAGCAGTCTCCCCACGGAGCAAGGAGCCTGATGTGGGACTGGATCCCAGGACCCTGGGATCACGACCTGAGCCAAAGGGAGAGGCTTAACTGACTGAGCTACCCACGAGTCCCATCAGTCTAACAGACTTTTCATTAGGAGTTTCTGTTATGGTACAATGACCTAGGATGGAGAGCAGCCATCACCCAGAGCCTTCCCAAGATTTCCTGTCAACCACCTGGAGGCCAGAGTGGAGCGACCAGGCTGGTGAAGGGCTCATTACCCCTGGGCCTTAGGGAATGGCAGGCGGGAAGCTGCCCTCACTGGGGATTTTCCACGGCTGAGCCCGGTTCTGCAGTGACAGCGGCTCCTAGCGCACCGGGCTGTGCAGTTATCCAGAAAAGAGCGAGGATAACGCGTATCCATTTTACCTGCTTGCAACTAAGACGCAGTTTCCTTCTGGGGATTTGCTGTCTGTACCAATTAATTTATAATCTGTTCTACTTTCTCTTCCCCTGCCTGCCAATCGCTGCTCTTTTCAGGGATAACTGCGTGGAGGAGGTGACGATTTTCTCCCAAGGTGCTCGCGGCAGCTCCATCGCACTGGTCTGTGAA